>PVIJ01000155.1:0-208476 GCA_004024925.1 Scalopus aquaticus
GGAGAATCCCACATGGTGCGGCAGACCTCTCCTGCCTCGCCCGCTGCTCCCCTCAGCAGTGTAGTTCTGATCTGCCTGTTCTGCTACCCGCTCTGTCTCTGGTGAACCCTCTCGCCGCCCCACAGCTCTGGCTTGTACCCCAGCTTGTATGTATAAATAAAAAATAAATCTTTAAAAAAAAAAAAAAAAAAAAAAAAAAGAACCTAGCATCTTACTCTGCCTCTTATTAGCTCTGTGACCTGAGACAGACTACTCCATCTTCTGAGCCCCATTTTTCTTGTCATAAAATAGAAGAGTTCAGCTGATTATTGTTAGAGTTGAAAAACTAGAGACCAGATACTCTTGACCCATGTCCTGCCTTAGCACAACTCCCAGATACGGTAATAGAGGTGAGCAGCACAATAGCTGGTCACTTAAGCCTGGAGACTTGCTTGTGTTACTTCATGATTTATGAGTCATCTACTTTAGTTTTCCCAGTAGTACTTGATTATTAGTCAAACTTTCTTATAGGACCTCTTTTATCACACATTTCAAATATACAGAAAAGCACATGGTCTCTCTTTATTTTAACTTAGTGTTTCAGTCTGTAAGACTCCTCAGGGTCCATGAAGCATGGGTGAGTTCCAGGGGAGAGAAATGAGCTGTACCCTCTTTGAAAACTCAATTGACTCTATATCTCCTCTGTTGTCTGTCTCTTCACTTGCTCGGCTTGGTGTTTGTTCTGAAGATATTTATACTTTTCTGAAAGAAGCCAACACATTGACCTTTGCCCCCTATGATGCCTGCTGGAATGCCTGTCGAGAAGACAGGTGGGAAGACTTGTCCAGATCCCAGGTGCGCTGCTATGTGCACATCATGAAAGAGGGGCTCTGCTCTCGAGTGAGCACCCTGGGACTCTACATGGAAGCAAATAGACAGGTGAGAGGACGGGTTTAGAAGAGTAATTGTGAGAGCTCCTGCCTCAGAAATAGAGTGAGCCTTTTGTTTTATTTCTACATTAGGTACAGTGACTTGTTCAGAATCCTCTTATTCCCAAGGTTGAACAAGACCTGGCATGTCAGGGGCGACCATTAGGGGACATAGGTACAGCAAAAGGGGAAGCAGAGGGCCTACTCCATGGAAGCCTCTGTGGCTCCAAGCAAAGGCTAAGATCCCTAGGAAGGCTTATGTCTGCCCTATGGATTCAACAGCTTTCACTTATTTTCAGCATGGACATACCTACAGTGTTGATAAACAAGCAGATAAGTACTGTGTAGTCATTACTGTGATAAGGTTAACATGGGCACACAGAGGGGGCTTTCCTAAGAAGGTAAAGGAAGAGAATATACAGTAGCCAGATGGCAAAACCTCAAGGAAAGAACATCTATGAAAGAGAAGATTATCTGGAACAACTTTAGAGGGTGAAGAATCTCACTAACTCCTCCTCTAACCCTGAGATTTGAGAGATATGGAGAATGAGTAGCTTCCATTGAGGGGAAAGCAGCGTCCTAAAAGATAAAACGAACTTTTAATTAAGACAAGAGAGGGAGGGCCTCCCTGGTGGCGGAGCGGTTGAGCACTGCGCTGTGGAGCTGTCGGCAGCGCGCTATGCGAGTTCCCCGGCTGGGGAGAATCCCACATGGTGGGGCAGACCTCTCCTGCCTCGCCCGCTGCTCCCCTCAGCAGTGTATTTCTGATCTGCCTGTTCTGCTCCCCACTCTGTCTCCGGTGAACCCTCTCGCCGCCCCACGCCTCTGGCCTGTTCCCCAGCTTGTATGTATAAATAAATAAATAAGTCTTTTTAAAAAAAAAAAGACAAGAGAGGGAGACAATGAAGAGACTGAGAGTATAGGGGAACTCATTATTGTGTAACAAGTACACAAAAGAAAGGTTTGAGGAGGAAAGGATGACAATGAGACCATGAAAAGGAAGCACAGAGCAGTAAAGGGTTGAGATGAGAATAGGAAGGTAGGGGAACTCCACAGGGGTGGTGCATTCAAGAATAACAGGGATGAGATAGTGAAAAGATTAGCTGTTGATACTGCTCCTGGAAGAGCTCTGTGAAACTGTCATTTCAGCAGATGCAAGCTGGAGATGGGAGGGTAGTTGCAGTGACAAAAGATATTGTTGAAAACTGGGATTTAGTCCCTGAAGAAAACTTGGTTCAGGAATCTTCAGGATCCACACCATATGGTGGGTATAGCCCCAGCCCTAAACCTTAAACTGACCTCAAGACCTAACCTAGTTATAGATCCAAGGGAATCCAAGCAAGAATGTGTATGAGAAATCATAAGTAGTCCTGTGTATTGCCAGGGCAGCCTTAGGTAAAGTTAGCTCCAACTTAGGGTCGGCACTATTAAGAAGGTTCAGTTAGCCCCAAATTAGGGTTGGAAAGTTTCCTTAACTTAATTTTCAGTTCTCTTTCTTCAATTCTGTGACTATAGAAAGCAGATTAATGGATAGCCTGGGCTGGAGAAGTATCCTCTGAAGTACTATGCAGTCTCTATGCAGCAAATATGCCTGAATGGTCTTGGTTAGAATGTATAGAGGAGTTCCCAGGAGTAGGAGTTGAAGGTTTAGCCTTCACATTGCCAGTGTAGTCAATCTTGGAAAGGCCTCTTTTAACCATTGTGACCACTTCACATGGTGCCCTGACCCATATGGAGAATTACTGGTAGGCACGCTCCGCGCCTTTCTAACAGTCCGCAGCTGAAATTCTTCACATCTGTGACCTTTTCAGTTTTCTCATACTGGGGAGAGAATACTGTGTACTTCCCCTTCAACATTTCCTTTTAGTTGATAAAGTACATGGACACCTTTTTAGGGTCTCTCCTGATTGTGGAATTTATCTAACATTGCATCCTCACTTTATGCACAGTTCAAGTGGTCCAAGAAGTGAGCAAGAACCTAGGATGGTCAGGACTTGGGGTGTTCCTTGCCCTCAGTAGGGTTTGTCTGGCTTCCCCAGCGAGGGACATAGCATTACTTTCAGTAAGGAAACTCTCATCTTGGAGACAGAAAATAAGACCATCTAGAAGCTGCTGCAGAAACAGTTTTGTACTAAAGGAAATGTATCAGTCTCCTGCTCTGCCTCAACAGAAATGAAGTTCTGGTTGAAAATTCCCCACATTTCTGACAAAGTTGGGTTCTACCTAAGATGCTACCTAAGATTCAAGTATTTTCTGGTTTTACTCTAAAAATTCAAACCTCTTTCCTCAAGGTGCCCAAATTGTTACCTATTCTCTGTCCAGAAGAATCATTGATCCATTCATCAGCCCAGATTGTCAGCAAACAGCTGGTAAGTGCTAGCATGGTCAGGGCAGGCTTGGAACAGTCTTTGGGAGCCTGGAGGGTTATCCAGAAGGTGGATTAGGGCTCTCTTAAGCCCTGAACCTCATTAGCCCTGGGAAAATCCACTAGGTTCTGGTTATAAAATCTTACCTTCTAGCCTAAGCATTCACAAAGACTGCCTGGACAAATGCTGAACCCAGCCACACAGTCTGTAAGGAAAGATTAGTCTTGGGACTTGGTTTCATCTCTGTCCCTCTTCTTACCCTGATTTGAGCACTCTCTTCAAAAGTGCATTTGTAGAGCCTCCCTGGTGGTGCAGCGGGTTAAGTCATAGCACTATGAAGCTATCCAGAGCCACTGCATCACAAGTTCAATCCCCAGCCAGGGAGCTTCCCACATGGCACAGCAGACCTCTCCTGCCTCTCCCACTGCTCCCCTCAGCAGTGTATTTCACTCATCCTGCCTGTTCTGCTCCCCACTCTGTCTCTGGTGAATCCTCTCACCACCCCCACACACACCTCTGGCCTTTACCCCAACTTGTATATATAAATAAATCTTTTTTTTTTAAGTGCATTTGTACACAGAAGTGCATGAGTATGTATGCTTGGTTGGTATCAGAATATTAAGTGACCTTGTGACTTTGAAAAATCTTGATGATTCCTCTTTCTGAAGTCTCTAGGGGAAGATTCTCCCATTAGAGCCCAACTTAAGGGGTATAGAGAGTTGATATGCAGCTGGTTGAGATGCGTGAACAAGGTTTTATATTCACCTTTTGCAGGTTGGAGTTGACAGCCTCATTGGGCCAGATACACAGGTTGGAGAGAAGTCATCCATTAAGCATTCCATCATCGGTTCATCCTGTGTCATAAGAGACAGAGTGACTATCACCAATTGCCTTCTTATGAACTCAGTCACCGTAGAAGAAGGGTATGTTTCCCCTTGTGCCCTCACAAGGCAAGACTCCTGGTAACCTGAGAGGCTTTGAGGGCAAGTTCATTCTAAGAAAAGGACTCACCTTGGGAGGGGAAGGAAGGAAAAATGATAAAGGAAGGAACAGTGTCTGCTCCTTTGAGGCCTTAGTTTTAGCTCCATAATCACATGGTCTCTGAAAGCATTTCCAGCAGGACACGTAAAACTAAAAAAAGAGAAAAAAATTGCAGCATATTGAAGGGAGAAAATAGGGCTGACCTCAGGCTTTTCCAGGACAACGTTTAATACCAGAGGATAGTGAAACAAAAGTTTAAAAAATTGGAGGGAAAACTGTTGTGTTCCAAAAATCTATGTTCAGTTAAGTTATATTTGAAATATAAAAACATCAAAAAAACTCCAAGGCTCAAGAACTGTTTCCATAAGACCTCTGAAAATTCTACTTGAAAACATAAATATAGCCAAGTAAGAAATGAAGCAAAATATTGACAGATAGGCAGGTTGAGTGTAAAAGGTAACTCCTTGCCCAGCTAAATGTAGGGAGACTCCAGGCTATCCATGGCTGTGGTAATCCACCTTGGTCACTCCAGCCTTTTCCTTCCCAAAATTATTCCCACTTACAGCCCAGATTCCAGAATAGCCATTTTGTAGTCTCTAATTATGGTTGCATGGGTTCCTATTGGCTATCTCTTCTCTGCTGTTTACCCATTGCCTTAGCTCCAGAGCATGAATTCTCGGGCTTTTAAATTATAGAGCATGAAGCATTCCCCTACTTCTATCTTGAAAAAAGAAAGGAGATTTTTCAGTGACAAATGAATAGCCAATTGTAAGACAGCTGTGTCCCAGGACAGAGCTATATCTTATACTTTTTATATTTCACACTTCTTCTTTTGGGGAGAATTTTCCCCCAAGGAGCAGGAACTACCTTAAAGGTTGACGGGATTGCTTGCTGAAGGCAAAGGCCAAATTGGAAAGCTTGGAAGATCGCTTAATGCCCACCCATGGAATGTATCTTGAGTGTGACCCAAATAAACTGTTACCATCTCTGCCCATCACTAGTGCACACTTTACAATAGGTGTGGCTTACAGACAAGTTTTAACTTTACAGAGGAATGGAAATGAAGATTCTGGAATGCCATAAAGTGTTGGAATTCTTTTTTTGTATTTTACTAAAGTTCTGACATTTGGGAAGATATTTTTTAATGGCACATGCATCTATATTTACAGTCTTTGAAATGTTCTCTTCCTCATCCGCTGTGTCCCCTGCGCTGCTTAGGGATTTTTCCTTAGTTGATTTTTTGTTTGGTTTTATTTAAATGGATCTGCACACCTTTCCTACTCATCTTCTCCCCTCCAACTGACTCTTTCAGATACTGAATATTCCCTTGTTAGAGCAGAACTCCTTTCACAGAGACATCTTGGCTCAGAAAAGCAGCTCAGTAGTTCCAGGCTTCCTCCACTTCCTCCCCCAACCACCACCACCACCACCACCACCACCCCACCCCCCCCGCTTCTTTTTTTTGGGGGAGGGGGGATTATGGTTAAATGAATAAGTTCAGGAGTCAGACAGATTTGAACCTGCTACTTGGCAGTTAAATGGTTTTGGATAAAAGATTTAACTTTTCTGAATCTGTTACCTCATCTGCAAAATGTGGTTATTTTACCATCAGAAGTAAAAATTATACTCCCAGAATTGTCTTGGAAGGTTTTTTGTTCTACCAAAAAAGATTGATGTGGGCCAGGACATTGAGGATATGTGTGCATGCGTGCACATGTGTGTGTGCGTGCGTGGGTGTTACCATGCCCACTTAATTTTTTCTGATAAAATGAATAGATTTGTAAGTCAGTCCTATAATGTACAGAGTGTTTAAAATAGCATAGTCCTGGCATAAAATAGATTTTCAATAAATGCCAGTGAAGATTTTCAAAAGGACCTTCCCTCCACCCACTGGTCTCTCAGAGCCAGGAAGATGCTCTTTAAACATTTAAATGCTAAGAACAAGCAGTGTTGCTCTTCAGAGTGTGGCTTTAGGGTCTGGAGTAGTCTTTTATGTGGCATGGAGCTAGTTTAAAAAACATCCTTTTTTCCTAAATGAGTATGTTTTTGATTAACCAGAGTCTGTGATGAGAGCTGTGGGGCATCCATTGTTTCCATAGCTGATCTCCTAAGAAGAGTCATGGGATCTGAACCTCAAATGAAATTTGATATATAGTCCCAGATGAGAGGCAGGAGTGATGGGTTGGGCCAGGGACCGGTGCCAGCCTCCATACCCAGACCAAAGGAGAAGAAATTGGATGGAATTTAGACCTCCAGGTCTGGGCTGCCTAAAGAATTGAAGTCAGAATATCTGCTCCTTTGAGATTTTCAGATCCATTATGAGTATATCCCAACTCTGGATTTCTCTAAAGCCATGTCCTCCCTTCACCCAACTGAGCCATTCTGTCTTCTAGTGATAACTTTAGACATGTAGCCATTTACTGGACTGACCAGCTATTCCTAGCCTAGGGATGAGCCAGACCCCAACCCATAGTAGTGAAAATGATGATAAGGGGCCTCCCTGGTGGCACAAGGGGTTAAATCTGTGAAGCAGTCAGCAGCCACTGCAGCACAAATTGGATCTCCAGCCAGGTTGCTAACCCACATGGTGCAGCAGACCTTTCCTGTCTCACCTGTTCTGCTCCCCGCTCTGTCTCCAGTGAATTCTCTCACCCACACCCCACACCTCTGGCCTACACCCCAGTTCTTGTATGCATAAATTAATAACTCTTTAAAAAAAAAAAAGAAAGGAAATGATGATGAGAGCCAGGGTACTCCCTAACTTAGCTTCTGTGTTACAGAAGCAGCATCCAGGGGAGTGTCATCTGTAATAACGCTGTGATCGAGAAGGGAGCAGACATCAAGGACTGCCTCATTGGAAGTGGCCAGAGGATTGACGCCAAAGGTAAATCAGAGCCCAAATTATAATTTTTTACGGATCATACTAATACAGTAATGTTCAGTGCTGGTGAGGATTGGGGAATAAAGACATGCATACCTTGCAGATAAGAACACTAATTGATAAAGCCATCTTAAGTGGGAGATTGACATGATTGTCAAATGTTTTTACTTTGAGTGGGTTCTGTAAGAGGGTGGTCCTCAGGAAAGGGGAGTGTCCCAGGACCCCACCCCTACCTCAAGCCAGAGAGATCCAAGACACCTAGGACTATGAATCCCAGAATGCCATCATCTCTGAAGGAAGGATTCTGAGGACTGAGGGTGGAGTTAAGAAATGGTTTTGGGATTTAAAAACCAAACCTGTGCGCTTGGAGAGGGGTGCAGTTGCTCGTGGTTGTGGATTGCCTATTTTTCGAGTGTGCCATTAAGATTTCAGCTCAGTGGAACTGATAGGACGCATTCACCAGTTTATCTTTTTTTTTCCTTTCCCTTTTGTAAATAAACCCTTTTATTAATTTTATTGTGTATGTCTGCAGTTGAGTCTTATAAGTCCCTTTTTAAGTGCACAGGTGAGAACCCACAGACAGGCACCCTATTTATATCGGGGCTGCTCTTTAGCAGTTCCACTTCTAGGAATTTTTCCTATAGGTAAGGTCATATATGTGTGCAGCTTAACTACCAAAAAAATGTAAGCATACCAAAAAGATCTAATAGCCCAGATTGGCACAAGTATTTCACAAGGAAGGGTTCTGGAAGTAGCTCTGGCCTGCTAGTGCTGAAGTCCTTAAGCATCTCATCTGACTAGTATTTAAGGGAATAGTCCCATGATTTCCTGGCCTGGAAGAAGGTTAACAGCTTCTTCAGAAGTTATCCACTCAGAGCTATCCTCAACTGCTTAGAGGGGATGTTATAAACTGCGCTGTTTGCTCACTCTGCTCTATAGCCTATCAAAAGAACACATAGCACTTGAGAGGCACACAAACACCAGAGTTTCCCTGCTTGACTGAGCAAATATTAATATAATTTGGCTGGATTTTTTAAAATATATTTATTTATTTATTTATATCTTTTACATTATTGTGTATTCCCCATGAAATTCCCAACACCAATTCATCCGTCAACCATCACCATAGTCTCTTATGTGTTTCTCTCCCTTGACTGGCTGTTTTTAACCAAAAAATAGACAAAGCTCAAAATCAATAAAAATAGTTAATTCCTTTTGAGATTATTACTAAATCTAAAATAGGGTGGGGTAGGGGTGCTGCTGAAGTAATCCCTTACCCCAGCATAACCCAGAATGTGTTGGCTACCGGTAGACCTCTTCTCATTCACATAGCTTCTCTACCCAGGCCTTCCCCCAACCCAGGCTGGAAGCTCCAATTGCCTGTGTTCAGCAATTCTGAATTTTTAGAAGCCACGTCATTTTCCTTCTCTCCAATAAGCAGAGGCTCCTTCAGTTTTTCTTTACCTTTCCTTTTTGAAAGTCATATGCCTCCTTTTTGTGTTTTAGAATCAAACAGACCTGAGTTCAAATTTCAGCTGATCAACTCACTGAATGTACACCAGGTTAAAATTTTATTCTCTAGGCCTCAGATTTTCAAAACTAGAAAAGTTGAGACAGTATATATCTTTGAGTATTATTATGAGAATTAAATACAATCAGATGTTGTAAGGAGTACACACAACTCCTAGAAGCTTACCAAGGGACTGAAAGCCATCTCAGCTCACTTTCATCTCAGTACTGTGGCCCTGTGCCTCTCTATGCATTTGCTTATACCCTCTCTCTCTGGAACTCCTCTCTTGATGACTCTACCCAAGGTTTTTCTTCTCTGTAGAATATTCCCTGACTCTTTCCATGGCTCTGCACAGCCAAACTGTGCATTCTTCCTCTGTACCTGTGAATTTTGCCAGCACCTTTATTATAGTACTCTACAAGTTATGGCAGTTGTCTATGAATCTGCCTTCCCTACTAGACTGAGACATTAAAAGCAGCTTGATCCTGTTGGTAGTTTCTTAAAATTAGGATTCAGAATCCCCAGCCTTTTTCTCTGTTTCACTGATGGCCTTTGAAGGGGTCCCCTGAGTTTTAAAAGCAGTAACTCAGCTGGTCTTTGGAGCTTCTTTCTTATTCTGTCCTCTCCTCTGTCTGCGTGTTGCATTTCTCAGGCCTTCTTTGTTCTCTTTTATTTGGCCCCACGCATTGTTCTTTCCACCTCCTTCCTGCCTCTTTGTCTTAGTAAATTATCTCCTGCTCAGCAAAAAGTAGAAACATCCCCCAGTGCTTTCTTCTTTCAGTCCCTTTGGAGGCCAGTAGCTGCTTCCTTTTGTTGCTTTTATTAAAGGGTTTAGATTCCATGGGCATGTTTTGAATGAATGAATTCCATTTGCCACCACCCTAAAAGGTTCCTTCTTTCCCATGTGCTTTAACCTGGAACCACACTATTTCTGCTGTTTCTCCTCCCCATTTCCAACAAAGTATTTGTGTTCCATTTACTTTTCAATGACCCCTTTTCATTCCGTGTGTAAAATGCATGAGTAACAACTGAATGCCAGGTACTGAGGGTTTAAGGAATGGCATCTCCCATCAGGGAGCACAGGACAGGCCAAGCCTCTGGGATGTCATGGCTTATCTTTCTGGCTCTTAACTAACTATGTGCCCACTCTTTAGTAAGGAGGCTCCTTAATAGACCCTCTGAAAAAGAGGTGGCCAGGAGGTCATCTGGACTCAACTGGAAATTCCAACAATTCCTTTCTGTGTCATCTTTGGAGTGACCAATGCATCTAGCAAACTAGCACAGCAGCCTTCCTGCCCCCAGGTACTCCTGGTCAGTCATCTGTATGGCTGAGCCATATGGAAAAAGCAGGTTCCTGGCTAACAGTGTAGCACTCAAGACTTGTTACTGTGAATGACCCAGACAAACATCAGCAGCTCAGGTCCTCATTAGCAAAGAACTCAGTCGATAGCAAAATTCACTGTCAGTCTCCCTCACATGGAGATTTCAAGAAAGATCACGTAGCCTCAGAAGTAATGGTGTCCCCTCTCCAAGTCCTAATCATTTGCATACCAGTCTCCACATCCATAGCAGTCTTCTACCTCAAAAATGTGACTCTTATAACCCAAGTGTAAGTCTCTCTGCCCTCTTCTAGGACTACCAGGAGAACAAACCAAATTGTAGCAACTCTGGCTTTTCTCATCCCACCCCAGCATGCTCGATGAAATTATCTCTGGCAACCAAATTGTCTTCCTGCTCAAATCAGTAGAAACGCCACAATCAGCAAAGTCAAGACCTGGGAGATTTGATTGGACACCTCATCTGACTATCTTCTTACTGTAAAGAGATGACACAGATCTCTTCCCTGAGACCTCAGTGATCAGTCCTTTTGTGGTGAAAGTAGACCTGATGGGTGCATAGGTCAAGTTCAGCCTAAAAGGAATCCGTCCCAGCTTCCCAACAGTATATATAGCTTTTCATTTGTGACTTGTCATTCCTTTCTATCCCATTGTTTTTTCCCCCAAATTATCACCCTCCCTTATACTTGTCCCTTTAGGATGTCTCCCAACCTGATTCCAGCCCAGAACTTTTCTTCTGTATATTTTGGACCCCGATTCCAACCTCAGTCAAGCAAAACTATTACTGTTTATTGTTCCCTCCAGATTTCTCTCCTGATCAGGTCTACTTTCACTGCAAAAGGATTGATCAGGGCCTCCCTGGTGGCGCAGCGGTTGAGCGATGCACTGTGGAGCTGTCGGCAGCTTGCGATGCAAGTTCGACGCCCAGCCGGGGAGAATCCCACATGGTGCTAGCAGACCTCTCCTGCCTCGCCCGCTGCTCCCCTCAGCAGTGTATTTCTGATCTGCCTGTTCCGCTCCCCACTCTGTCTCTGGTGAACTCTCTCGCCACCCCATGCCTCTGGACTGTACCCCAGCTTGAATGTATAAGTAAATCAACCTTAAAAATAAATAAATAAATAAATAAGTGATGAGCATTTAAAAAAAAAAAAAAGGATTGGTCACTGAGGTCTCAGGGAAGAGATCTGAAATCTCCATGAAAATACATCTACCCTCAAGATAACCTGAATCTCAAGTGAACAAGCCTTTTCTAACCTGCAGGCCAAGAGCAGACCATAGGCAAGAGGGAAGAATAGGGAGGGCAGGCCAGAAAAAGCTCAGAGAAGAAAGCACTGTCTGCCCCAGCCAGGCACATCATTTGCCCCTCTGGTCTGGAGAATTGAGGCCCAAGAAGAGTGTTAATTGGAACTAGGACTGTCTTTAGAACAATCCCTGGAAACTAGGAATACACTGGATGAAAGGAGAGCAAATGTCAGAGTCCAAAGGATAGAGCTGATTCATGGTTGTAGAGGAATAAAGGGTAAAATGGAGTTTTTAGAGGTACCCTGGTAAACCAGCCAGAACAACATTTCTTTTGGTCTTTTTTTGGTCAGTCTTAGCTCAAGGATAGAGCCTGATTGACTAATCAGTCACATTCCAGAAACAGCCCCAGCCTACGGAAATTAGGACTCTGAGCACTATCTAAGCTCCTTCCCATTCCTCTCACCGAAGAAAGCAGATGACTGTGAAGTATAAGAATCACCTCCTTGGGTAGGAGTGCACAAACTAGACCCAGCCCCATTCTGTAACTTCTTTTTAATATTTTTCAAAGCTCTACACTGGCTCTTTATAGATATTTGTTGAATCCCCACAACTTTGTAAGGAAACTAAAGCCCAAAAGACATGAAGTAATTTGCTTAAAGTCAAATTGAAATTCAGGTCTTTATGACTCAGAATCTCTTTCCTTGGGATTAGGGAATAAAGCAGAGAAGAGGCCCAGTGTTCTATAATGGAATATTTTGGGTGCTTTAGTAGTAGGTGTCATGTGGTAACATACATCTGAAGAAGTGTGAAGCTATACCTCTAAATTATATACAGTGTTGTAAGCCAGTGTTACCTCAATAAAAAGAAATACAATTTTTAAAAATTAAATTAAAACTTTAAAAGATCTCTTACCTGTACTGTCACTTTTTCTTCTTCCCCTTCCTATCCTTTCTTTCTCACATGATATTGCCTCTGTCCAACATAGTGGACAGTAAACTTTGTAAAAGACAAAAACCTAGGTTTCTTTTCCTACTGGAAAAGAGAAATAGGCCTGAGGATGCTCTGAATCCCAAAGCACCCTTGCTGTAACACACCAGATATACAGTACATTCTCTTTAACAAGGATATTGGCGGCCATCTCTTCTGTCTATACGTCTTTTCCTACATCTGTACTCTCTCATATAACCCCAACACACACACACACACACACACACACACACACACACACACACACATTTAACAAACATACCTATCTAGACTCTGGTGCTAGGGGCATAGAAATGAATAAGACTTGGGCCTCCCTGGTGGTGCAGCGGTTAATCACAGTGCTGTGGAACTGTCAGTAGTGGCGACGAGAGTTCAATGCCCAGCTGGGGAGATTCCCACATGGCGCAGCAGACCTCTCCTGCCTCACCCACTGCTCCCCTCAGCAGTGTATTTCTGTCGATCTGCCTGTTCTGCTCCCCACTCTGTCTCTGGTGAACCCTATCGCCACCCCACGCCTCTGGCCTGTACCCCAGCTTGTATGCATAAATAAAAAATAAATATTTAAAATAAATAGATAGATAAACAGATAGAGAGAGAGATGTAGATAAATACACTGCCCTTGCCTATGAGGTCTTCACAGTGAAGTAGAAAAAAATGATATGATGATGTAAAGTGGTATAAAGATATTTGTTAGGTAAAGTGTTTTCACAGAGCAGGAAACAATACAATTTGGAAGGGAAAGCAGCACATAGTAGAGGTGCTTGAATAGGGAATTTAGAATTAGAGGGTTTGGGGGACAGAAAAAAGGCACTCTAGGGCTTCCCTGGTGGCACAGCGAGTTAAGTGCAGCACTATGAAGCTATCCAGAGCCACTGAAGCACGAGTTCAATACCCAGCCAGGGAGATTCCCACATGGCGCAGCAGACCTCTCCTGCCTCGCCCACTGCTCCCCTCAGCAGTGTACTTCAGTTGATCTGCCTGTTCTTCTCCCCACTGTCTCTGTTGAATCCTCTCACCACCCCACACCTCTGGCCTGCACCCCAGCTTATATGCATAAATAAATAAATCTTTTTTAAAAAAGGCACTCTAGACAGATAAAACAGAATATACTTAGGTCTAGCACTAGAAGATAAGATAGCATATAGATGTAAATGGAGAATGGTGGAAAATGAAGCTGGAGAGGTAGGCAAGGGTCAGGTCGTGGAGCAAGACTTTTGGGTTTGAATTTAGAAAAATAATGTCCACCGTTGGGCATTCAATGATGCCTTAACTCATTGACTCCTCACAACAACCCTACGAAGTGTGTGATATTATTTTCATATTACATATGAGGTGTCTTCCTTCCTCCTTTGGATATGTCCATTTATCTTTTTAGTCTTATTTCTTCTCACTCTTTCGCCCCCATTCGCTATTCTCTGACTATACCCCAGTATTTTATGTTCCCCTTTCTTACTTCTTTATGTCTTTGTTCATGTTGTTCTAACAACCTGGAATGCCTTCTCTTTGATTCACTACCTGGAAAAAAAACTATTCATCCTTTAACATCCAGCTCCAGTTCCCCTCCATGTGAAGTCTGTCTCCACAAAGCCAGGTGTATAGACTTGGTTCCTACGTGGGGAAGATGTTATCTTTCTCATAGTCCCTTTGGCAAGTTCTATCCCCAAGATTCTCTCCAGAGCAGAGTCACACAGGAGAGGAATAAATGTTTATGAACATAGAATTAGAAGTAATTAGTTTTGAAATTACCTCTTTCACTGCCAATTCTCAAACAACCTCTTTTCTTTTGTAGCCAAGCGAGTGAATGAGGTGATCGTGGGGAATGACCAGCTCATGGAGATCTGACTTATCAGCTGGTCAGATTCCTTCTTCTTGGCCCCCAGAACTACGGATGTTGGCCCACCCATCTGTTTGACTCTGTATTTATTTCCCAATAAAGAAGCGCTCTCAAAAGCACACTGGAAACTTGTGGAGTAGTTCCAAGCTCCGTGTCAGGTGGGCTCCAGGGATACCCACTGTGTGTTCATGAGTCATATGGTAAAGTTTTGTCCATTTGGAGCAATTGAGTGGGACAGAATAGGGTACAATGACCTATCTCTTGTGTACCAAAGTGATGAGGTAGGGACAATAGCTATTTGATGGTAAAGCTCCTAGGAGGACTACTTTCTGACTCACTGGCCCAGCCTAGTCCATAAAGCATCTTCCCCCTTAAAGAACCTGGGAGTACTTCCGTCCTTGACCCTGATCAGGCTTTCCCAACCGATAGGCCTAGCTGTTGGCACTGCCACCTCTGCACAATTCTCCCTTTGCATCTGCTGGATTAGGGCAGCCTGGTCCCTGAACCTCAGTCCAGGACTTATTACTCTGCTCCCGTACCTACCACACAAATTGCCAGCCACTGCCACCACCCCACCCCCAACCTCACCCTCTACCCATACCATTTACTCCCTACCCTCCCGATCTCCAGCTACTTCCTCCAGCTCAGGTATATTCCTTAGAGACTCTTAATGAAGCAGAAAACAACCACTGCCTAACCAACAAGCCTATCCCCACAAGTTTTAGTGGAGGAAGGAGTAATAAAAAAAACCCATGTTCTGGGAAACCAGACCCCTTCTCACCTCCCCTTAGTGAGGTCTGTCCAACCTGGTAAGGAAGAGCCAGGAACCTATAACATAGTTAGAAATTCTTTCTGCAACTCTTCGCCAGCTGCACTCCTTTATAACCTCATTATACTCTCCTTCAGATAATTGAGGAATGAGATTTCCATATCCCGAACACACCTATACACTCTGCTCTTGCCTCTCCCTGCACTGCTTTCACATCCTGCAGGTGTTTGGTGAAAGATGAAAGTGGTTCCTGGGGTGAGATTTCACCTCTTAGAATTATCAAAGTAAAGGTTTCTCTTGATGTCTTCACTGTGGGTGGCAGTAATTACAAAGACTGATTTGAAATACTGGTTTCTACATCACTTCAAAAATCTCAAATTCATTTGAGTAATCTTGCCTGATCTTAGTGTTGTGCTCACTGAACTTGTGAGGAACTAGATGAACATTCCTACCCTAGGGGATCTCCACCTCCACCAGCCTTCTTGGGAGCTCTCTAGCTCCACCTTCCTCCTACTGGTCAGGACAATGTGCCTGAAAGTTTGCCCTAATCAGACAGAAGCTGGCAGAAATGGTTGAAACCAATTGGACTGAGGGAGAATGGGAATGAAGAACCATAGTGGTACCCAAGATGGTACCACTTTGAAACTGACATTTAGTTTATGGGGCCCATGTGATACTACAGACAATCCAGGCCTGGGTGGGAGAAGAACTATCCTCTGGAATGTTATTTGGCTTTGGCCAACTCGTTGCCTTTCCTCTATCCCTGAATATTGACATCTTCAAAATGGGAAAGTTGAACTGGGTGACTTTTAAAGACCTTTACATTCTCAGGTATTGTCTCCTTTCTTAGTGCTTTCTTGTTTTTGGGATCTGGGTGATCCAAGAGGTCAGAAGACTACTTAACCACAGAAAGGGAATGGAGCTGGCTAGGTTTGGGTGGAAGGGTGGGTAGTGGAGGAGAAAAAAATAACTTTCCCAAATCCTTCCTATGTCCTTTCTTTATCTTCCCTGCTGAGCCCTTGGATGCCCTGACAATAAGATAGAGGAAAAAACTCTCCTTTGCCTCCCCCTTGTACAAACCCATGAGCAGCGCCTGTGCCGAGGGAAGGAAAAAGCTGGAGAAAACAGACAAGGTAAGGATTCTCCAGGAGAAGACCTTGCTGAATTTGAGTCCCAACTGGGACACAGAGCCCAGCTCAAGACATTGCTGTTATTGTCTCTAACAACTACAGGACTGGCTCAGTGCCCAAGATGCTTTGATTTCTCTTCTCTTTGCTCTCTGTATCTGTCAGAAGGCAGGAGCAGTTTTTGTTTCCTTTTGGCAGTAACTATAAAGGGTTTGAGTATGTGTGAATATAGTGGGCAACTGAATGTCTGCTTGCCAGTCACCTCTCCATGGGACAGGAGCTTGAAGAGTCAGGCAGACTAAAGAGATGGTAGGGTCTGCCCTGTCTGTCCCAGTGATGCTCCATGATGAACTAGAGGAAAGGAGGAAGGGAGTGTCAGTGCCAAATCTTGGAGGACTCTGGAAGTTGTTGAGGAATAAGGTTCTGGGAATTTGCCAGGTCAGACAAAATTTTGTAGCTACTGCTCGAGGAACCTCCTCCACGAGTAACACCTCCCCACTACCTGCTAGCAAGAGCTCCCTGAATCTGTAGGGGACTGACTGCTAAGATTGCTCTCAAGGTTTTTTCCCAAAGTCCTCAATCATTCACCATTTTACTCTTCAAATCCCACTCCCATCCATAGAGGAAGGGAAAGGGGGGATTTTCTTTAGTTAGAGCCTTAAGAGTTATCTAGGGGCCTACACAGCATCGTTTCGAAACTGTTTTTATTTCCAAAGAATTGCAGATTATACTTTCTTTATCCACACCCTACCCCTGAGGAGGTGCATAAGCCAGGCCTTTATATGCTACTTGCTTAAATAGTTAAATGTGTCTGGGGAAAGGGGGAGAAGGGTGTCAGAAGGACCACCCAGACAGAAGGTCTAGAAGGCTCAGCTCACGGAGCTGACAGGAAACAAAAGAGGCTGGGCAGGAGAACAGATTCTACTGGAGGCCAGGATGACCTGTCCTCAGCCTGAGTTGTCTGCCACCACCCAGAAGGATTGCATCAGGGGCTTTTTCGCCATGGATAAATGGGGAAATACGGCTTTCATTCTTAGCCTCTCTCCTGAAGGTGCAAGGTCATTCTCTGATCTCTGGTGCAGCCTGTGGCCCTGGAGACTTGACAGAAACTATCACCCTTAAGATGACTGCCAGAAAGGGGCATGCATACCCATGCTGGACTCCTAAATATAATGGGTGGCATTGGAGGACTGCCAGGTCCCTGCATCCTTCAGGATTTCAGGGTCATTGCCTTTGCCTGGCGCATATAATGGAAGCCAGCTTAAAGCATAATAAGTGAGAAGGGAAAAAAAGGCCTCCCTTGGCTCTTCTGTTGACTACCATGTAGACCTTACCCTGAGGCCTGGCTGGCCACTTTCCTGAACATGCACTGTGTTTGTGTCTGTGTATGTGTCTACCCTCACTCCTCCTGGCACTGTTCCTTAGCTTCATATATGATCTTATTTAATTCTTACGCCAGTGTCAGAGATGATGGGTCTTGTCCAAGATCTCATAGCCAGTAAATGAAAGAACCTCACCTGAAACCATATCTCCTCCTTTTAGATTCCGTTATCCTCCCTCCAATCCCATCCAATTGCTCTCACTTGTGGAAACCCCCCACTAACAGTAGTCTCCCTGTAGTCTCTGTATTCCTCCCTAGGCTATGAACTTGTAAAAAGCAGGTACCCTGCAACTCTACAGTAACAAAGTAGTGAACATATAAGAGAACCCAAGGCATGTTTGTCTTGTGAATCAATAATTAGATTTACTCCTTGGTGATGGTGAATTAAATTAGATTACTTTCTTCCTTCTCTGGTTTAAGACTAAAAACACATACCCAGGTCCAGTTGGTAGTGACATTTAACTAGGCTGTTCCACAGTAAAGCAGGCTACTTGCAGAAAGGAGAGCCTCTACTTCCTTCCTGTTCCTTAGGGTCTGTGGCTTTAGCTCCCCCTGGCTGAACACAGCTCCACTCAGGAGGTCACTTTGTTGGGGAAAAGAAAGGTCATGTTGGAGCTTAGAACATCGAGAGGGCTATAGACCCTAAATTGGCAAGATTGGCCCTGCAGATCAATTTATTCCACCCTAGTTGCTGGACTACAAGTTTTCAGACAGGTAGGCCTTCCCCTTTAAGTAACCAGGGAAGTGTTGGATACCACCACAGCCCTTAGGATTATGGGGCTGCAGGGAAAGCAGACTCCCAAGGCCAGGCAATTACAAATATATTTTTCCATGGAACTTATGTCTTGCAGAGTTTGGTAAGAAGGCAGTGGACCTCAGAGACAACTTAGAGAAAGCCTCCCTATTCACAGTCCAACTGGTGCTCAGTGCAAACCATACCATCTTTATAGCCCCAAGAGCAATCGAGTTTAGAAACTATTTTATACATACAGCCTAATTTAATTTTCAGAGAATTGCTGAGGGTACATTTTTAGCCACAACAGGACTCTGTCTTACATGACAGAGAGGATGAAAGTACTGTGCACATATGCAGCTTTTACTGTGTGTTACTGCTTGACCAACAGCATCCTATATACATTATACCTCACAGGCATTTTGCTAGATGAATGAGCTAATGGAAGTAGCAGACCTGTTAGGTATTCACCCCTCAGCCTAAAGTTTCCCTTTCCTCAAGACTGAGGTTTGGAGATAGTTAGTGGACACAAGTTTTCAAAAAGCAACTTGGCAATGTGTAGCAAGAGTCATAAAATTATTCATACTTTTTGACACAACACCCCCACTTCTGGGAATCGTCCTAAGGACAATCTACAAATGATTGATACAAAGACTATGTAGTAACATAAAATGTTTATGATGCAATGATAAACAAGTTTGGGGGAACTGACCAAGAAACTGGCCGGAGATAATAGCTGTTTAAGAGTAATGAATTTATTAGAAATTCTTTTTTTCACTTTCCCAAACTTTACATGTTAGAATATTTATTTTGCTCTCCTCAGCCACTCAGAGTTTATCAGTAAGGAAGCTGTCAGAAACAACATTGAATTTTGGGGTTTTTTTAAGATTTATTTTTATTTATTTATGCACACAAAAAATTGGGGTGTAGGTTTAGGAGGTGAGAGGATTCACCAGAGACAGAGTGGGGAGCAGTACAGGGGGATCTATTGAAATACACTGCTAAAGGGAGTCATGGGTGAGAGGGGAGAGGTCTGCTGTGTCATATGAGCTAGCTCCCTGGCTAGGGATCATACGCAGACCTCAGTGATGGGTGACAGCTTGATAGCAGGAGACTTAACCCCTGTAGCACCAGGGAGGCCCCTCAGGTGGTAGAGTTGATGAAAGTTTAAAAACTTCTGTGCCTTGTCTCAAACCCTTTTCGCCCTGGTTTCTGCAACACTCAGTGACTTGTTTAACAATTATTAAGCACCTACCTATAGCCTTGTGAGGGAGGCCAACTTTCAAGTACATAAATCGTGTCATAAATCCATTAATAAATAAGTGGGTGTCACAAGGAACTCAAGAAACAACTGTCTGCCAGAAAGGAGACATGAATCGAGGAAGGCTTCAAAGAGGGGGTGATTGATTCATGTACAGTTTTGAAAGTTGTCTGCCAAAACAAGAATGCCAGAACATGCACAAAGGCAGAACAGCTTGGAACAACATGGTGTGTTTAGGAAATTGCATGGGGCTCTGATGGACTAGAAGGCATATTGGGTGGTGTGAATGAACTATGGGAGAGAACGTTTTAGTTCAATCATGCAGGGTCTTGTGCTCCAGTGGACTTTGTGTTTTGAATCTATCAAAAGATTTGTATTTTAGAGATCACTCTGGCCTCAGTGGACAGAGTAGAGTGAAAGGGGGCAAGAATGGAGACAGGGAAGAGTGAAAAGGAGCCTTTGGGTCTCAGCTGGTCCAGCCAGCAGATATCCTTTCTCGGCTTTGGTCTCCTGACTTCTATTTGGCTAGCGCCTCGCCTCTCCGGGATCTCTCTCCTTCCTCCTCCCGGAGGGCCCCCGCAGGCTGGCGGTGAAGCGAGGCTAGGGGTGGCCCTGCCTGGGTGGTCTCCAGCCCCGCCCCCCGCGGCGCCGTTGCCTAGCAGCAGATCCGGCCGCGCGGCTCCGGGTAATTTGCAGGCCCCTCAGCCAATGCGAGGGCGTCGCCCAGTCCTCTCCCTTTTTCTGGGGCTACAGTAGGCGCCGCCTCGGCACTGTGGTCGCCACCTCGAGCCGAGCGTTGTGTAGCGGGCGTGTAGCTTTGCCTTACACGCAGGACTCGCTCCTCTGGCCGCGGCGCCGCAACCCCGCACCGCCCTGCGCCCCAGCCTCTCACAGTCGCTGATACCCTAACTCCATCTTCGCGCTTGAGCAGCCCAGCTGAATCCCGAGGCGCGGTCCGGCGGTCCAGGGGATCCAGGCCAGTCTATGGGGATCCCCAGATAACGCGAGTTGGGGGCGCCCACGCCCCCCCCATCCCAGCCAGCATGACTCGGCCTCCGCCCCTCGGGGAGCTGCCGCCGTGCTACACACCCCCAGCTCGCTCCGCAGCACCCCAGGTGAGTGGAGAGAAAATCAGAAGAAGATTGAGATCAAATCTCTTGGCTCGAGCTTCTGAAGGTGTGCTGTTTCTAAGTGCCACGTATTTGGGGGTGTCTGTTTGAAAACAGGTGAAATAGAACAATCCATAGTGCGTGCGTACATGTGTTATGTGTGTGTGTGTGTGTGTGTGTGTGTGTGTGTGTGTCCTCAGCATCTGGCTGTGAGCGTGAGTGCGTCTGTGGGTCCACCGCTGTGTCCTCTTGAGAACAGGTGTGTATCCCACACTCAGAAACGGGTGTGTGTGTTTTTCAAATTTATATTGGGTTGGGGGGAAGGAATGGAGTTAAATTTTGACCTGTCAGTGTAGGTGCTTCCTGTCCTGTCCAAGCGAGGGCTCTGCACAGTGTATGTAGGGAACAATAGGAAGGCTTTCATGAGTTGTTGCAGTAATGCCTGGCTGACCCTTCTCTTTCCATCCCAGATCCTAGCTGGGAGCCTGAAGGCTCCACTCTGGCTTCGTGCTTACTTCCAGGGACTGCTGTTCTCTCTGGGCTGCAGGATCCAGAGACACTGTGGCAAAGTGCTCTTCCTAGGACTGTTGACTTTTGGGGCCCTGGCACTGGGTCTCCGCATGGCCACCATTGAGACAGACCTAGAACAGCTCTGGGTAGAAGGTGAGTTGTGAACATTGGCCATAGTTGCTTGGGTGTGGTGAGCCCAGGACAAGAACAGGGATTGACTCAGGGTCTGCAGGGGGTACCTGCCTTTGCGGGGCATCCGGGAGCTCTTCTCACTCCCACATTTGTAAATGGACATCTGCAGACAATGGAGTCCTATGAATAAGTATATAGAATAGTTATGAGGGTGAGAGTGTGTTTACCATTTATTGTCAACCTTTTATGTGTATTTTCGACTGCTCAGCAGGGTTTTGCAAAGGCAATTTAAACAAGACCAATCTTTTAGTAGCAGGGAAAGTAAAATATGTGCTGGGGGTATAATATACAATAGAATACAAAGCAGAATATGATTATTGTGTAAGGAGGCAAGGAGAGATCACATCTGACCAGGAGAGTCAGAAAAGTTAGAGCTGGAAGGCTGGGAAACTGAATAAATCATCTGACAGGCCTCTAAGGACATGTCCCATGAACCCAGGTCCCCTGCAACCATTTAGTGGAAAAGCAGCCAAAACCTACACTTTGAAGCAACAGTGGGATCAGGTGGAACCAAATCCTCATGTTTAAATGGAAGCCTTAGATAAATACGATTTCTTATTAGCATTGTCCACACAACTCTACTTTCCTGGGTCCTGGTTTCATAAAGCAGCCCTTTAATAGTGTCAAACTCCCCTCTATTCTTTCCTGGGAAATTTGTATTTGTGGGTTTCCCCCAAATCTTCCTCCAGCCCTGGCCCACATTCAAAGGCAGGGCCCAGGTTAGAGTCTCACACCCCTGAGTTATTTCAAATGCTGGCAAGCCCTGGGATCCAGAGCAGATGTTTCTTTCCTGCCTGCCTGCCTGCCTGTTGGGCTCCCACACCCCATCCCCACCCTACCCCCAGCACTCTGCAGACTCATATGTGTACAGTCTAGGCTAGCTCTGGGGTCTAGAGCAGATGTTTCTCTGTGCCTGCCTGCTCCCAGCCCCAGGACATGCATGTGCACACATGCACATACACATACCCACACCCACACCACTGCTCCCTGGGTGGTCCCAAATGACTCTTGGATTTCCTGCCACAGTAGAGGCTGTCTCCCCCCACCCCCTTCCTCATCCATTGCCCAGATCTTCTCATCTGAACACTGCTTGAACCTCCTCATCCTCTCTTACACTCTAGCACAGAATAGACTGGACCCTACCAGGGCTTTGATGCTATATGTGGGAGTGTGATCTAAGAGAATAGCCAAATCCTGGGGCTTCTTTATTGCAGAATACTGCTCTGTCTTCTACTGACTTGAGCTGTGGGTGAGGTAAAATTAGCGATCCTGACCTGATCTTGTCTCTGTACATCTGTGGCTGAGCCTTCTCTGTAGTAGAGGAGGAAAAGAGGACTGATTAAGGTGAGGACTTAGGGTTTCTCTGTTCCTTTTCCTTGCCAATATAGAAAGCAAGGAAGAAGCAAGACATTGGCTATCAGAGTTCGGGGCCAAATTTCAGGGTCTTCTTCAGCTTTGCCATGGTGAAACTTCAGGTGTGATTTGTCCTTCCTCATCAATTTTAAAAGTAAAGGGCTCAGAGATAGGTTGTTCTCCAAAATAAAAACCACAACATACACTATTCCTGTATCACTTACAGGAATAGTGATATAGATAGTTTGAAATTGAGAGCTGTCCCTAAAGAGTCATTCAGTCATTCTATTTAGAAGACAGGGGACAGCAACATACCAGTTGATGGAGCCACTATCCACTCAGATATCCAAGGCTGAAACAATGTAGGAGCAAACTCTTCCTTCCTTTTTTTTTTTTTAATAATCAGTTATTTAATTAGTGGATTATTTTAAATGGAATGTTTATTTAATCATGGGTCAATTTGTAAGAAACGTAGAACACCAATTTACAAGGATCAAGTGCATTTGTGGGCCTCCCTGGTTGCACAACGGGTTAAGTCTCAGCCTATGAAGCTGTCTGCAGCCATTGCAGGGCGAGTTCGATCCCCAGCCACTGAGATTCCCATATGGCTCAGCAGACCTCTCCTGCCGCTCCCCTCAGCAGTGTATTTCAGTAGATCTGCCTGTTCTGCTCCTCTTTCTGTCCCTGGTGAATTCTCTTAACCCCCTCTGCCCCCCTGCAACTCTGGCCTACACCCCATCTCTTATATGCATAAATAAAATAAATCTTTTTTAAAAATCCATTTGTGAGAGTAGCAAAGAGCAGAGCTAGCCTTGGAGCTAAGCAATAACTTTGATTTTTGGCAAAATTTTCAAGTCTATAGCTTTCTGATCAACCTTACGCTATCCTGTAATCTCATCTTTCTTCTCTTTGTCAAGGATATCACCTTCCTGGTGTTGGGGCTTGCACAGCTTCTTAAAGTAAGCATCAGTTGGGTGTTTGGGGATTTTCACACCACTGCTATCAGTGTTGATGGAGGGGGAGATGACACATTTATAATGTGTTCTATGCAGAGGAACCCAATTAAGGGATAGAAGTTTCAGTCACAAGTAGCAAACCACTCCTCCACTCCTTCAGGAAAATCACCCTTACTTCTGTGGTGCCCGGTTAGATTGATCAGAATGGGCTCAGGAGTGATGCTGGCTCTCAGTTTTCTCACATGCTGACCCAAAGGTTTTTGCTATGGCTCAACAGCTTTAAGGTACATTTTTAGTAGAATAGTATCTAGGCGTTTTGTGAAGTTTAACCACTTAAGTACCCCCATTCTTGTCACCTCCAATTGGTTTCTTTTTTTAAGATTTATTTATTTATTTATACATACAAGAACTGAGGTATAGGCCAGAGGTGCCGGGGGTGAAAGGATTCACCAGAGACATAGTGCGGAGCAGAACAGGCAGATCTCCTGAAATACACTGCTGAGGGGAGCAGCGGGTGAGGAAGGAGAGGTCTGCTGCACTATGTGGGTCAGCTCCCTGTCCGGAATTCGAACTGGTGCTGTAGTGGCTGGCGATAGCTTGATAGCGCTGTCTTTACCCCTGCACTATGAGGGAGGCCAGAGATTACCCTTCTTAACCTTGCCACCAGCATCAGCCTTCTGGGTTTCAGATTTGTCCTCTTTGGTAGTCAGTTTCAGATTTGTCCTCTTTGGTAGTCAGTTTCTCAGCTTTTTCACCTGCCATCTTGCAAGATGGGAAAGAGCAATTCTTTTTTTTTTTTTTAAAGATTTATTTATTTATGCATATAAGCTGGGGTACAGGCCAGAGGTGTGGGGCAGCGAGAGGGTTCACCAGAGACAGAGTGGGGAGCAGCACAGGCAGATCGATGGAAACACACTGCTGAGGGCAGCAGCGGGCGGGGCAGGAGAGGTCTGCCACACCATATGGGAATCTCCCCGGCTGGGTGTCCAACTTGCTGGGTGTCAAACTCGCGCGTCACCCCTGCCGCTGCATCACTGCTGCCGCTGCCGACAGCTCCACAGCCAGGGAGGCCCAATTCTTCCTTCTTAATCTCTTCTGTAACAAACCCTACTTTTCCACCCTTGCAGCCTTTGCTCTGATAGAGGACACATTCAGTCTCAGGCAGTCCGTACAAGCACACCTTGGAGATATCACAGGGTCAGTTCCAGTAAAGCAAATACTGTCTTACAGCAAGTCGTGAACTTTTTGGTTTCCCCGTGCATATAAATGTTACCTTTATGCTATACTGTAGTCTATTGATTGCACAACAGTATTACATCTAAATAAAAGCAATGTACATACCTTAATTAAATGTGACACAGGCACATAATGAGCGGATGCTGTTGGAAAATTGGCACCGGTGGACTTGCGCATGCAGGGTTGCCACAACCTTCAGTCTTTTAAAGAAGCAATATCTGTGAGGTGAAATAAAGCAAAGCACAATAAAACAAGGTATACTTATACTCTCCTGATTGTATCATTTAGCATGCTTTTAAAGCACATGAAAGAGAAGATTGACTTATCCCCTGGAACAATCAATCAGTAGACTGTAGAGACGTTTCAGGATGATTAATCCAGCAATTTAGTACATCAACGACGTAGGTTCTCTCTTTCTCCTCTGCCTACTTCAGCCTGTTGGACTGCAATAATAATCCACGGTATTACCTTGTCCAAAGGTGGCTGCTGCAGTGCCAAAAAGGGGAAATCATCCTGTCTGCATCCCATTTTAAAAGAAAGGGAAAATGTAACAGAGCAGCCCCCACCTCCCTGCACCCCAGCCAACTTCCCATTTGGTCACTTTGGCAAGAGCTGTGTGGCATCCCAGGCCTAAATCCTTCGCTTGGAACAAGCGATGGAATTACTGTGATGGACTTCTTAAGTAATAAAATGTTACCTCCTGAAGCTGGGGAGGGGCCCAGCTGCCCTGAATCAGTAGGCCTTTCAGAGGGATGGTCTGTTAGAGAGGTGAATGATCTTCTGTCAGCCCTACCTTCTACTCTACCCACACTGCCCTCCTGTGGTGTATCTGAATCTGGCCAATCAACCCCCTGCCTAGAGACCTCCACTGCTTTCTCTCAGGTTCTCGGGAATCTCCAGAAAAAGTCCAAGTTCCTTAGCACAGTCTAGAAGCTGCACAACCTAATTGCTTCTCCAGCATCATCTCTGCTTCACTCTTAGCAGTCCAGCAACATCGAACTTTTGACAGTTCCCTGCACACACTTGGTCCATAACTCCTTTTCCTGACTTCTTCTCCTGGCCAATTCCTGTTCGTTATTCACAGTTTAGCTCCTGAATATACTCTCAGGTGATAAAAAAAAAAAAAAAAGTCAGGTCAGGTTATCTCACTTCTCTGCTCAAAATCACCAAGGCCCCTGTCTCACTTGGGCAAGGCCCGAGTGTCTACAATAGCTCATAGGCCTTCACGTGAAATTTCTGGACCACAGATGATGAGCATTTCTTTTCTTTTTTTTTTTTAAGATTTTATTTATTTATTTTTGTGTAGAAGAGCTGGGGTATAGGCCAGATGTGCGGGGGAGGAGATATGAGAGGATTCACCAGAGACAGAGTGGGGAGCAGAACAGGCAGATCTACTAAAATACACTGTTGAGGGGAACAGTGGGTGAGACAGGAGAGATCTGCTGTGCCACGTGGAAATCTCCCTGGCCAGGTATCAAACTAGTGCTGCAGTGGCTGTGGATAGCTTCGTAGGCTGAGACTTAACCCCTTGAGCCACCAGGGAGGCCCTGATGTTGTATTTTAAATTGTCGGTGTTCGCTCTCTTGCTTTCTTACCAGTTCTCTCTGGGTTCCTTCCTTCTCCTATGCCTCCTGTCTCTTACTCTATGGGAGGTTATCTCTGTTGTGTGCTTCTACCCCTCCTTATGGCAGGTCTGGCCTAAGCCTGATGAAATAAACACCAAAAGTCAGGCCTGGGGAAGGAGTGGGTATCAGGGAAGAAAGAAAAAGAATAGGTAGAATTTGACAGTGGAAAGGGCAAGATGACTGAGGCTGTATATATGAGGGGAGGGGAAATATATGAGTAAATCTGTCTTGGGGGATTACCAAGGGTTTGGGGCTCTCATGAATGAGGAAAATACATGTGTCTGAAGAAAAGAATGATTAGGGTGCATGATCATCCCAGGTGGGGCTGGAGAAACAGCACATGTGGGCCCCAGGGTTGGCAGCGACCAAACGGAAAAGGCCTCAGAACTGGGGCAGTGGCAGCAAACTGGGTCCAAGATCAGAAAAGGTCCACAAAGCTTCCAGGGGCAGTTCAGCCAGGTCCTCGCCTCCAGTAAACCACTGCCAGGTCATGTGCCCTCACAGCATCCCTGCCTCCACCAGGCCCCAGTCGCAGAACTTTGCTCCCTGGCAGCATAACATGGGGTTTCAGGGACACCGTGATCAAGGAGATACAGAGAGGTATGGCAGCCACACTCACTGTTTTCTGGACAGTGAGACTGGTAACGTGAATGTGGAACCCCACCTTCCCCTCGGCCCGCTTTGATTTCACCTCTGCCAGGGTATGTGGGTGGAAGCAGGGTGTTGATAACATGACGCTGGAAAATGACCAGAGCCTCCCTCTCACCTGTGCCTCTCTTTGTAGAGCAGTTTGCAAAAGGTAATACAGATAAAAATCACTCTCAACGTAAGTAAGAGAGGGGCAACGTAAACTAGATCAGCCCAGCCCAACACCTGTTCTTCCAGAAGACCCTCCCTATGACAGCTTCACTATTGGTCCCTCTTGTCATTCCTTGGCCTCCCAACCAGAGCAGAAGACTAGCGAGGTCTCTCTTAACAATACATCCCATAAAACCCAGTCCTAGACCAGCTCATGCTGATCTCTCTCTCTTTTTTTTAAAAAAAATTTATTTTATTTTATTTTTTTGTTGTAGAAGAACTGGGGTATAGGCCAGAGGTGCAGAGGGTGAGAGGATTCACCAGAGACAGAGTAGGGAGCAGAGCAGGCAGATTGACTGAAGTACACTGCTGAGGGGAGCAGTGAGTGAGACAGGAGATGATCTCTCATTTTTAGTTATTTTCTCCAAATCCAGTCAACCTAGTTCTTGCCTAAACCCTAGAAATCACACAAGAAATCCATACAGGGCCTCCCTGGTGGCACAAGGGGTTAAAGTCTCAGCGCTATGAAGCTATTGGCAGCCACTGCAGCACGAGTTCTATCCCTGGTCAGGGAGCTTCCCACATGGCGCAGCAGACCTCTCCTGCCTGCCCGCTGCTCCCCTCAGCAGTGTGTTTCTGATCTGCCTGTTCTGCTCCCCACTCTGTCTCTGGGGAATCCTCACACCACCCCATACCTCTGGTCTACACCCGAGCTCTTGCATGCATCAGTAAATAAATCTTAAAAAAAAAAAGAAAAGAAAAGAAAAGAAATCCATAGAGCCACTCAGCTTGAAGTGTTCCCACTTCTCTGGCAGAGCTGCCGATTCTAAACGGAGGCCAGAGCCTGGGGAGTCAGTGTGGACATCAGGGAGCAGGCAGCTCTCCTGAGAGGCCTTGGTGGGTCCGGAACTTAGAGTCCTGACCCACCCAGGCGCTGTCCCCCCAGCTTTCTCTCTGCTCTGGCAGTGGGCAGCCGGGTGAGCCAGGAGCTGCACTACACCAAGGAGAAGCTGGGGGAGGAGGCTGCATATACCTCCCAGATGTTGATACAGACACCACGCCGGGAGGGGGAGAACATCCTCACACCTGAGGCACTTGGCCTCCACCTCCAGGCCGCCCTCACAGCCAGCAAAGTGCAAGTATCACTCTACGGAAAGTGAGTCTGGCTGAGCCTGAGCAGCGGGGGTGAGGCAGGCCATGGCAGGGTTGGAGCGGGAATCCCCCTCTCCTGCTGATCTCATGGGCTCCTGGCTATTGCAGGTCCTGGGATTTGAACAAAATCTGCTACAAGTCAGGAGTTCCCCTAATTGAAAATGGAATGATAGAACGGGTGAGTATCTTGAGCTGTTTTCTGAATCTGGGTGGAGGTGGAACTTCTTCGGTAGGGAAGGACTCAGAGACTCCAGGAGACCAAAAGTTGGGAGGGGCTGACGTGGGGTGGGGGTTGAAAGGGCAGCCCACAAAAGTCACAGGAAGAGGATCCCAGGGGCAGGACTGATGTGGCCTGCGGTGTCTCTGGCAGATGATTGAGAAGCTGTTTCCGTGTGTGATCCTCACCCCCCTCGACTGCTTCTGGGAGGGAGCCAAGCTCCAAGGGGGCTCTGCCTACTTGCCGTGAGTGCCACCACAGCTGCTGCCAGGGCGTGCTGGACTTCCCAGCACAAAGGAGGGTGGGAATAAAAAGGATGATCAAAACCTCACCAAGGGCCCAGGTCAGGGTCAGTACGGGCCCAGGACTCTCCCCACATTCCTTTCTCCTCGCCTCCAAGGAAAAGACAGAATTATCTTATTTGGACAAAACAAAACACAAAGATCTGTAAGATCTGAGCAAAGGAATAAAAGGCCCCCCAGAAAGAGACTGCCGGGGAGTGTTAGCTAGATATCACCTAAGCTGTTGCCCAGGCCTGAAAGAAAACCTGTTACAGGCAACTGGCTCATTGGGGCTTTTCTGTTTATTAAGTACAGTCTGTGCTGGTGTCCATCTCGGCCCTTATATCCAAGCACGGTTCACGGCGGCAACTAGGTGGGCTGGTGCAGCCCCAGAGTTTTGGAAAGCCTTGCACATCCTCCATGTGGTGGGGGAAATGGGCAGCCAAGAGGGTGGGGTGTAGCATGAGTCCCCTAGCAGCCATTTGGAGGATGGGAATTGATCCCTGGTCCTCACCAGCCATGGGCTCTACCCCCAGGGGCCGCCCCGACATCCAGTGGACCAACCTGGATCCAGAGCAGCTGCTGGAGGAGTTGGGCCCCTTTGCCTCCCTTGAAGGCTTCCGGGAACTCCTAGACAAGGCACAAGTGGGCCAGGCCTATGTGGGGAGGCCCTGTCTACACCCTGATGACCTCCACTGCCCACCGAGTGCCCCTAACCATCGCAGCAGGCAGGTGGGTTCCAGCCAGGTCTGCCAGGAAAAGACCTTTTTCCTTCCCTGTTCCCTTTTCATATGTTCCTCTGTTCTGGGAGAGGGCAAATTACACTCTTTGCTCTGCCCCCCATTTCCTGGGCATCATTACCTGCCCACTGTGTGCTGGACACCTAGAGTGTTACATGCCCATTCAGTTCTCCTAAGGAACCTTCAAGTGGCGTGAGTCCCTTTTTCATTTTCTAAGCCCAGACATGGGTAGACTTTATTGAAATAGACATGTACAGGGAAACGACAGACAAATTAGCTAAGCATGGAATACGTAGTTTCCTTACAGTCTATCGGGCCCTGTGAATGTGGATGTTTTCCCCAAACCCACAGTTATCCCAGCAGCGAGTTTCCAGGCATCTACTCCCTCTTGTGGCCTCCTCTCTGCAAAACACTAGCTTCGCACTTACCGAGTAGACCAGAAGCCCATGAGAATAGCTACCTGCACCTTAGGTATGCACAGCTCCATGGCAGGCATGGTTCCTGGAGGTGCCAGCCCAGGGACACCCAGTTATCCACAACGTGAGCCTGTAGTAATGTCTCCTCTTCTGTCCCCCTCAGGCTCCCAACGTGGCTCAGGAGTTGAGTGGGGGTTGCCATGGCTTCTCCCACAAGTTCATGCACTGGCAGGAGGAATTGCTGCTGGGAGGCATCACCAGAGACCCCCAAGGACAGCTGCTGAGGTAGGGCTTCCCCTGAGAGCCAACACGGGGACCCCAGGGTGGGAAGGCACACTCTTTAGCTCTGCGCCACACTCTTAACACCCTCGCCAAGTGTGCAGCCCTGAGCTGACCCTCACTCTCCCGCCCCCACCAGGGCTGAGGCCTTGCAGAGCACCTTCCTGCTGATGAGCCCCCGCCAGCTGTATGAGCACTTCCGGGGGGACTACCAGACGCATGACATCGGCTGGAGCGAGGAGCAGGCCGGCACTGTGCTGCAGGCCTGGCAGCGGCGTTTCGTACAGGTCAGTGTGGAAAAGGGAGAGGGCAGTGCCCTGAGGCCGCTCCCTCTGCCTGCCCCTCAGACCTCCCCTGTCTCTCCAGCTGGCCCAGGAGGCCTTACCTGAGAACGCATCCCAGCAGATCCACGCCTTCTCCTCCACCACCCTGGACGACATACTGCGTGCCTTCTCTGAAGTCAGTGCTGCGCGAGTGGTGGGAGGCTATCTGCTCATGGTGGGTCCAGCTCCTGGCCCCATGCCCCCACTTGCACCCTGGAGCCCCGGTCAAGACCGCACCCTCTCTCCCACAGCTGGCCTATGCCTGTGTGACGATGCTGCGGTGGGACTGTGCCCAGTCCCAGGGGGCCGTGGGTCTTGCCGGGGTGCTGCTGGTGGCCCTGGCAGTGGCCTCAGGCCTGGGGCTCTGTGCACTGCTTGGCATCACCTTCAATGCTGCCACTACGCAGGTACATCAGGACTACCCGGCAGACGTGGATACCAAGGGCTCAAGCCATTCATTCATTTCCTCCAGCCGCCCTCTCCTGTGTCCCTCCAGGTTCTGCCCTTCTTGGCACTGGGCATCGGCGTGGATGACATATTCCTGCTGGCACATGCCTTCACAGAGGCAACACCTGACACCCCTCTCCAGGTGAGGCCTCACCTTCCAGTCTGGACTATTCAAGCCATTCAACATATGGGTTACGAACTTCTGGGTTTGGGTGACCTTGCGAGAAGGTAACCTCCCTGTGCCTCAGTTTCCTCATCTGTAAATAGGGGGTATTATTAGTGCTTATGTCATAAGAGTTGTGAGGGCTGGCGTGATAAACAAGTCAAGTGCTCAGGACAGTGCATGACAAGTACATGGTACTCAATGAATGTGAGCTGCTGCTTGGTGGTCCTCCCTCCTCTGCCATCCCAAGTCCCCGCACCTCCCCTTGCTTTACCTTGAAGGCCCCAGCCCCATCCCTGTCCTGGCAGGAGCGCACTGGGGAGTGTCTGCAGCGCACAGGTACCAGCGTCACACTCACCTCCATCAACAACATGGTCGCCTTCTTCATGGCTGCCCTGGTTCCAATTCCTGCCCTGCGCGCCTTCTCCTTGCAGGTGAGGCCTCAGGAACAGGGCTGGGCTGAGGTGGGCGTGGTGCCGGGGGCTTGCTTCATCCAGCCTTTGTGCCCCTCCTGTCCACCCCCAGGCGGCCATAGTGGTTGGCTGCAACTTTGCAGCCGTGATGCTTGTCTTCCCAGCGGTCCTCAGCCTGGACCTGCACCGGCGCCATTCCCAGCGCCTTGATGTGCTCTGCTGCTTCTCCAGGTACCCTACCCCACCAGGCCTTCCTCCCTTGGCCCCCTCCCACCCTATCCCCTCACCAGCATTTCCAGGCACACACCTGCCACCCTCTCTCTTTGCCTCTTCCAGCCCCTGCTCTGCTCAGGTGATTCAGATTCTGCCCCAGGAGCTGGGGGATAGGACAGTACCGATGGGCATTGCCCACTTGACTGCCACAGTTCAAGCCTTTGCCCACTGTGAAGCCAGCAGCCAGCATGTGGTCACCATCCTGCCTCCCCAAACCCACTTGGTGCCTCCTCCTTCTGACCCACTGGGCTCTGAGCTCTTCAGTCCAGCAGGGTCCACAAGGGACCTTCTAGGTCAGGAGGAGAGGACAAGGCAGAAGACAGTCTGCAAGTCCCTGCCCTGTGCCCGCTGGAATCTTGCCCATTTTGCCCGCTATCAGTTTGCACCCTTGCTGCTCCAGTCACACACCAAGGTAAGACTACAGCCTGTGGAAGTTGGGTGGCCAAAGTACAGGCGTGGGTGTCTCTGGGCCCCAAGAAGGGCAGAGGGCCTCGCCCACCACCTGAGGACTGGGGGGCATCCCTAAGCCTCCAGCTTAGTTCCCATTTCCCACAGGCCCTGGTGCTGGTGCTCTTTGGGGCTCTTCTGGGACTGAGCCTCTATGGAGCCACCTTGGTGCAGGATGGGCTGGCCCTGACAGATGTGGTGCCCCGGGGCACTAAGGAACATGCCTTCCTGAGCGCCCAGCTCAGGTACTTCTCCCTGTACGAGGTGGCCCTGGTGACACAGGGTGGCTTTGACTACGCCCACTCCCAACGCGCCCTCTTTGATCTGCACCAGCGCTTCAGTTCCCTCAAGGCCGTGCTGCCCCAGCCTGCCACCCAGGCACCCCGCACCTGGCTGCACTATTACCGCAACTGGCTTCAGGGTGAGAAGCAAGGTCACTGGGAGTGAGGGCTTCTGCAGGAAGAGCCCGCCTGGGGCCACATTTGACTGTGCCTTATTCTGTTCTCCCTAGGAATCCAAGCTGCATTTGACCAGGACTGGGCTTCGGGACGTATTACTCTTCACTCCTACCGTAATGGTTCTGAGGACGGGGCCCTGGCCTACAAGCTGCTCATCCAAACCGGGGACGCCCAGGAGCCTCTCGATTTCAGCCAGGTTGGCAGAGGCTAGAAGGGTCACTAGCACGAGGGGCTCCAGGCCTCACGAGCCCAGGCCTTCAGCCCTTTCTGCCTCTGCAGCTGACCACAAGAAAGTTGGTGGACAAGGAGGGGTTGATTCCACCCGAGCTTTTCTACATGGGGCTGACCGTGTGGGTGAGCAGTGACCCTCTGGGCCTGGCAGCCTCACAGGCCAACTTCTACCCCCCACCTCCCGAATGGCTGCATGACAAATATGACACCACCGGGGAGAACCTTCGAAGTAAGTCCCTGGGGAACCCAGTAAGAGCCTGGGCCCAGGCCCTGCCCAGAGCTCACTCCACCCCCTTCTCCCTGCCCTCCTCTCCCCTCCACAGTCCCGGCAGCCCAGCCCCTGGAGTTTGCTCAGTTCCCCTTCCTGCTGCGCGGCCTCCAGAACACTGCAGACTTCGTGGAGGCCATCGAGGGGGCCCGAGCAGCGTGTGCCGAGGCAGGCCTGGCTGGGGTGCACGCCTACCCCAGCGGCTCCCCCTTCCTCTTCTGGGAGCAGTATCTGGGTCTGCGGCGCTGCTTCCTGCTGGCTGTCTGCATCCTGCTGCTGTGCACTTTCCTTGTCTGTGCCCTGCTGCTGCTCAACCCCTGGACAGCTGGCCTCATAGTGAGTCCTAGCAGGGGTGAGGTAGAAAAACCCCAGGCTCCCCCACCCTGCCCCGCCCATCCCATCATCCCTACTCCCGGGAGCCCTGGCTGAACCCTGCCCTCCCCAGGTGCTGGTCCTGGCAATGATGACTGTGGAGCTCTTTGGCATCATGGGTTTCCTGGGCATCAAGTTGAGCGCCATCCCCGTGGTGATCCTCGTGGCCTCCGTGGGCATTGGTGTCGAGTTCACGGTGCATGTGGCCCTGGTGAGCGCAGGCGTGGGGGAAGGGTAGCCAGTTGATTCTGTATTCAACAAATATTTGTCAAGCAGCTACTGTGTGCTAGGTACTTTTTCTTTCTTTAAGATTTATTTTTATTTGTTTATGCATACAAGAACTGGGGTGTAGGCCAGAGGTACAGAGGGTGAGAGGATCCACCAGAGACAGAGTGGGGAGAAGAGGCAGATCTACTGAAATACACTGCTGAGGGGAGCAGCGGGCGAGACAGGAGAGGTCTGCTGCACCATGTGGGTCAGCTCCCTGGCAGGGGGATCAAACTCATACTGCAGAGGCTGCTGATAGCTTGATAGCGCTGAGATTTTAACCCCTGCACCACCAGGGAGGCCCCTGTGCTAGGTACTTTTTAAGAATTGGGCATATGGGCCTCCCTGGTGGCGCAGCGGTTGAGCGCTGCGCTGTGGAGCTGTCGGCAGCAGCAATGCGAGTTCGACGCCCAGCTGGGGAGAATCCCACATGGTGCGGCAGACCTCTCCTGCCTCGCCCGCTGCTCCCCTCAGCAGTGTATTTCTGATCTGCCTGTTCTGCTCCCCACTCTGTCTCTGGTGAACCCTCTCGCTGCCCCATGCCTCTGGTCTGTACCCCAGCTTGTATGTATAAATAAATATTTAAAAAAAAAAAAAAGAATTGGGCATATAATGTCAATTCAGATGGTTTGCATCTTCAAGGAGTTTATATTCTAAGTGTAGAGATAGACAATAAATAAGTGACTAAATAGGCAGCCATTTTGTAGTGAGGAGAGGACAGAGGCCAGGTCTCTGAATGGAATAAAGATAAACAGAATGGAAGGTAAGACTATGATGACTAACAATTCTTTTTTTTTTTAAAGATTTATTTGTCTATGCATACAAGCTGGGATGTAGGCCAGAGGTGTGGGGGGTTGTGATAGGATTCACCAGAGACAGAGTGGGGAGCAGAACAGGTGGATCTAGTGAAGTACACTGCTGAGGGGAGCAGCTGGTGAGGCAGGAGAGGTCTGCTGTGCCATGTGGACAGCTCCCTGGCCGGGTGTTGAACTCATGCTGCAGGGGCTACAGATAGCTTCACAGTGCTGTGACTTAACTCGCTGCGCCATCAGGGAGGCCCCTAACAATTCTTTTGGATGGTTTTATTCTGAAAGGGATCAGAGAGATGAGATGGAGGCTGAATGGCAGTATGGAAAGGTTCTACCAGGTCAGAGACAGATAGCAGGACCCAGGCGGGCACAGGCCTTGTGCAGAGCCCTGTGTTCTCCAGCAAAGAAGTGGGTAGTACAGTGGGGGTCCAGACCAGACCCCATACACAGCTCACCTTCCCACCCCCTCAAATGGCTCTCTTATTATTCTGATTATAAAAACAGTTTATAATTCTTGGAGAGTGAGGGGAGCCATCGTGCAGAAAAGCACAGGAATTATTAATCCTCTGAAATGCCACCCTGAGGAGTAACTATTATTGCTTTGGGGGTCTATCCTTCTCAACCAGGGATCAGCAAACTTTTTAAATAAAGAACTAGATAGTAAATATTTTAGACTCGGTGGACCATACAGTCTCTGTTGCAGCTACTCAACCCTGCCAAAACAGTGCAAAAGCAGCCACAGGTGATATGTAAATGAACTATTTTCAAAAACAAGTGACAGGCTGTAGTTTGCCAATCCTATTCTAGACATTTCTCTGAGTGTCTCCAGACACATCTATGCATTGAAACATAAATGAACTTGTGCATGCTTTCCAAACAGTTCCCAGGAACTTGGTTCATCTGCCTTCTGTGGGCCAAGAACAGAACTTGGGATACAGGTGAGCAGCTCCAGGACCACTTTGTTCCCCCAGGGCTTCCTGACCACCCAAGGCAGCCGAAACCTACGGGCGGCCCGTGCCCTCGCGCACACATTCGCCCCAGTGACCGATGGGGCCGTCTCCACCCTGCTGGGGCTGCTCATGCTTGCTGGCTCCGACTTTGACTTCATCATAAGGTAGGGGGGGCTCAGGGCAAGGATGCAGGGCCTGCCCGTGCTGGCTGCAGGGCCTGCCCGTGCTGACCACCCACCCCCACCCAGGTACTTCTTCGTGGTGCTGACAGTACTCACACTCCTGGGCCTCTTCCATGGGCTGGTGCTGCTGCCTGTGCTGCTGTCCATCCTGGGTCCCCCACCAGAGGTGACCACACCCTCTGTCTGCTCCCAGGGGATGGGGTGGGACAGGCAAGGCAAGGGATAGAACCAGGACAAAATGCCCTTGGTGGCCAATAGAAAGGGCTCAGCTCACGGGAATCCCTTCCCACAAGGTGCCACCAGTTCGGGGAGCAGCCTCCCCTTGGCCAGATCCCATGCCGCTCACCCTCAGTCCTCCTGGCTTCTTCACGGGACCCATCTTTTAAGAGCAAAGTGTAGGGTTTTCCCTCGACCTCCACATCCTATCCCTTGTCAGCTTCCATATCCTGCCGGAGGCCCACAAGGACCCCGGCTTCCATCAATTTCAGTGATGCACCAGAGAGAGGCTGAAGGGGACTGTGGCCCCTGTACCCCCTGGGCTCACTGGGACTGGTGTCTTCCCCCAGGTGGTGCAGATGTACAAGGAAAACCCGGAGGTCCTGAGCTCCCCAGCTACACAGGGAGGAGGGCTCGGGTGGGGAATGTCCCCAACCCTGCCCCAGAGCTTTGCCAGAGTGACTACCTCTATGACCGTGGCCCTCCACCCACCCCCACTGCCTGGTGCCTATGTCCATCCAGCCTCTGATGAACCCACTTGGTCCCCTGCTGCCACACCTGTTGTCAACGACTCTAGCAACCTCAGTTCTAGGGGGCCGTGTCCGGCCACCAGGTGAAAGAGCATCTGAAGCATGCGAACCCTGGCTGGGCCACACGAAGTCAGGGGAGCAGTGGGCATGGTGGGAGCAGGGTGGACTCCTGGAGAGCCCTGCTGCTGCCTGCCTGCCTCCCTTCCCCGGCCCTGCCACCACAGACTTCCCTGATAGCCCAACAGAACCGCCACCCTCTGCCCGCACTTGTGGCTGCAGGCAGCCCTTTCCCCCAGCCCACACTGGTGTCCAAGCCTGAGGGATCCTCTAGCACCCTGCCTCCACTGCCTGGTGACTCCTGCGTAGGATCTCTGTACCCCTGCCCACCTCCTACCACATAAATTATTTATATGAAGATGTTTATTTTTGTAGTTTGTATAGATGTTAGCTATGCTGAAAGTTTTATTTTTTAAAGAGTAAAATATATGCTATGTGAACTCATCTCAAATGACTTTGGTGTTCTTCTTTCAGATAGTCAGTAGTTTGCAAGCAGAGGTGCCAGGGCCTAAGTTCCTGGGGTTACTCTGGTCCTGGCTGGGAAAGGTCCCAGGTTCTGAATTGTTTGTTTGTTTGTTTGCTTTTTAAAGATTGATTTATTTATACATACAAGCTGGGGTACAGGCCAGAGGCGTGGGGCAGCCAGAGGGTTCACCACAGACAGAGAGGGGAGCAGAACAGGCAGAAACACACTGCTGAGGGGAGTAGCGGGCGAGGCAGGAGAGGTCTGCCGCGCCATGTGGGAATCTCCCCGGCCGAGCATCGAACTCGCATCACCCCTGCCGACAGCTCCACAGCGCAGCGCCCAACCACTGCGCCACCAGGGAGGCCTGGTTCTGAATTGTTATCACATAACAACTGGTCTGTTTATTCACCTGGCAAATGAAGATGATGTTCAGCAAACATATGTTGGTCATATACTTGGCAACAAAATCTGAGTTAAGTACTTAAATATACAAAATGATACAGATGATTTTGGTGTCAAACCATACAGTTATGGCTTTCAGAGCCATCATAATCCAGCCCTGTGAACCTCTCCCCATTCATCTCCCACCCTCCTGTTCCAGCAGCAAGGGGGGCACAGGCAGAGAGGCACAGACTGCAAAGGGTGGGAGGAGCAGATCAGGAAAGTGGCCAATTGAAGCAAAGAGGGGAGGCAGGATCTAGGGAGATAGTTTATGAGTTTTGTGTCCAGATCAACTTCTGGGTCCAACAGAGGCCTTCACAAGTCAGCAGCCAGCCTGGTACCCAAGAGGCTTCTTTGACCAGACAGCGAAGGGACCAGCTGTGGGAACTCCAGAAACTGAGGTTGTGTTAGCAACCAGTGAAGTGCTATATTTAAGATGTTGTTCTGTGAAGCTCCTTGTACAGCCCCCTATACATCATACTTGAAGATTATGGCCACACCCCTAGGCCAGAGTACAGGACCTCACCCAAGGGTTTGGGGGGATCCTATATTGCCCCTCCCCAACTATCCTAGGGCTCAGTATCAACTGACACACCCTTGCTCGGTTCCAGCCACCCACTCACCAGGAACGATCCCGCCCCACCAGGCAAAAGGCCAAAAAACTATGTTCTGACCAAAATGAGGGGACTGCTAAGGGGAGAGCCTACTGCAGCTGAATCAATACTTAAATGTGGGCCTCCCTGGTGGCGCAGCGGTTAAGTGCTGCGCTGTGGAGCTGTCGGCAGCGGTGGCAGCGGTGACGGGAGTTCGACGCCCAGCCAGGGAGATTCCCACATGGCATGGCAGACCTCTCCTGCCTCGCCCGCTGCTCCCCTCAGCAGTGTATTTCTGATCTGCCTGTTCTGCTGCCCGCTCTGTCTCTGGTGAACCCTCTCGCCGCCCCACACCTCTGGCCTGTACCCCAGCATTGATGCATAAATAAATAAATATTGTTTAAAAAAATACTTAAATGCTTAAAAAGACTTAAGAGAAGCTAATAGCTGGCTCAAAACTGAGTAGGGGGTGCATCCAGGGATGGAGGCTGAATCTGGGTCAAGTAGTGCTTGGGTCACCATGAAGGGGACTTTGGGTGGAACAGATGAGCTCACCAGGCTGGAATACTGCAAAAGAGGTCAGCCCACTGTGCCACTTACCTGCTGAGTGACCTGGGAAAGTCAGTTAATCTCACCTAGCCTCAGCATCTCCAAATGGGAGCATCTGCAGGCTGCTCCTTTTCTTTCAGGATTTGAATGAAATCATTTATGTAAATGACCTGCCATCTCACAGGCACCCAAATTATTTTTTGTAGTTTGTGTGGATGTTAACTCTGCTGGAAGTTTTTGGTCTGACTGCATGCTTGAGAAACAACCCGGAAGTGTAGAGTCACAGTCCTGGTGTGGGAGCAGCCGAAGGGATTCCAGCCAGTGGCAGCTGGACTACTGCAGGAGGGGTCAGCCCTGAGACAGTGTCCACATCCCATCTCTGCAGACCAGCCCCAGTGCTTGAGGGCAGCCTAGCTAGGGTGGCACCTCACACCACTCAGCCCTCTGACTTCAACAGTTCCAGTGACTCCCCATCATTGACAAGCCCTTTCCAGGCTTAACATCATCAAGCCAATGCTGTGACAGCCTGTTCCTGCCAGTGCCCCAGCCAGACCCACACCCTTACTCAGGCCACACTACTTTGGACAGGCTGAATCATTTTCAGTGTTCACCTCACAGGCCATTCCCCCTGCCAGAAAACTTCTCCACCTCCCCTTGACCAAACCTTTCTTCAAGATAAAGTGGATGCCATCCCCGCCACCTCTGCCACCCAGCCCGCTGTGGTCCCGGGAGGTCCCTGAGCGTCTGTGCTCAACTGTTTCTGCACGAAAAAACAATTAATTCATAAATAATAATAATAGAACTGGGGGTTCCCTGGAGTGATAACACTGAACCTCAACAATTGGCACGAACACTTAATCTCAGGCGCTGTACGAGTTGGGACCCCAAGCACTGGTGGGAAATGCCCGAAACGCCCCTGGCAAACCAGGCGCGGGTTCCTCGGAGAAGAGCCGCGAGAGACCTCTGCGGCCCCGGCCTCACCGCGACGCCGGCCCGCCTAGGCCCGCCCAGAGCGCTCGAGTCACCTATGCGTGCGGGCCCTCTAATTTGCATACCCATAGTGCACCGCGAAAAGACCGATCCACGATGCCTGAATTCCAGCTCCACGGGGATTTCTCCATTGTTGTGGGGCACGCTGCCTGCTAGAAATACATTGTCAGTACAAACTCTGTGCAGGGGGCGAGAGTCACACAAGTACCGAACAACCATAACTGTGCTAAGTGTTATCTTGCTCTAGGAGGTGCCACGCAGGGATTGGCAATTATACTCTGGTTTCTCTTCAGATCGTATAAATCTTTCGCCTTTTACTAAAGATTTCCGTGGAGAGGAACAATTCTGAGTTTTTACCCAATTTTTTGAGGCTTCGCTTTTGGCGAGGCTGTTTTTCTGAGGTTGAAAAATAGAGAACTTTTATTCTTCGTGTGTTACTTCTAGAAGAAGGGCAGTTTTTCTCGGTAAGTTTGTGCTTGAAAGTTACTTGCACACGTGGCTTGTATCTCGCAACTTGATTACGTCGTTTTTTTTATTATGCTTTACAGTACGAACAGTTTGCGTTTTTGTAGGTTGGCTCTGCGCAGTTTGAGAACTGGACTTTGCCCTGATTTCTTCAGTGGATTCTATGGCCTTAAAATCAATGCTTGGCACAGGAGCTCTTCAGTATTTGTAGAACAAGTTGAATATGGTTTAGCCTTTCCCAGTATGTATTAAGGAAAATTCACCCTAACAAGTTAAAGATCTAATTGGGTTTATTAGACGACTCCTGAGCTAGCAGCATCCCATGGAGCAAGGAGGGAGACGGCAAGAAGTTGTCCAAAATGGAAGGTTTTTACAGTTGAACTAGATTATTAGTGCCAAAGAAAAGATTATTTCAGGAAAATAACCTGACCTCAGGGAAAGGCAAGAGGGAGGAGGGTCCTTATTATTCAGATTTTTGTCTCACTAGAGCTAACCAGGAAACCCCAGTGTGATTGGTTTAAAATTCCACTTTGGGGAGTGGCTGAAACGGGAGTTAGGGTAGGTATTAATTCTTGGGTGAGGTCCAACACAAGGAACTCCATTTTGTGCCTACTTTAACTTTTAAAAAAGATTTATTTATTTATGCATACAAGAACTGGGTTGTAGCCAGAGGTGTGGGGTGGTGAGAGGATTCACCAGAGACAGAGTGGGGAGCAGAACAGGCAGATCCACTGAAATACACTGCTGAGGGGAGCAGCGGGCGAGGCAGGAGAGGTCTGCTGCACTCTGTGGGACTCTCCCTGGCCGGGTATGGAACTTGTGCTTCGTGGTGCTGGATAGCTTCATAGTGCTGCGCTTAACCCGTTGAACCACCAGGGAGGCCCTACTTATTTTATGAAGGCTCCCATGTCATGTAAAATACGTATTGAGTAAATGTGCATTTTTTTCTCTCCCATTAGTCTATCTTTGTCAACTGAAAAATAATAATCACCACTCTGATGAGAAAAGGTGAAGAAACTTTATTTTCCAGAATCAAGAATGAGGGCCAGCCCTCAAGTTCTGATCAGTGGCTCCCCCCCACCCCAACCCCCCAAGGTTCGTGCTTACATACCACTGACACGGGCTGATTACAGTAGAAAAATCATTACCCAGGGGGAAATGAGTAACTCCTGAGGTGGCTTAAATACCCGCTTAAATGCCATCATCAGTAAAGATGAAAGAAAAGTGTGGGGAAGACAGTTAGGGGGAAGCCACCAGGGAAAGCACTGAAAACAAGGGCAAGATTTTGTTAAGCAGATTTCAGTGGGTGCCTTCACTGATAAGACGCAGGGGTTAGTCATCCTTTTCTGGTACGTAGGGAGACACCCTTACAAGCCATTTCCTTTATAAATGTAAATTTTCCTCACAAAAGGGTTCTTACCATTCTCACAAAAGGGTGCTTACCATTTTCAGAGTATCTCCTATTTATCAAAATAACACTTACGCCAAAGTAGCCTATTTTGAGGTGGCACAGCTGCTACTCTTCAATCTCTTAGAAGGCAGAAGTCACAGGAGGCAGATATAAGGAAGGACAAGGCCCGTTTTTAGGTTTAGGCACCCAGGGAGATGAACGCCGGGGAAAGAACTGGGGAAGGATCTGGAGGGAGCTCGATTCTGGCCTGAGTCTGAGGTTTCTGCAGGGCATTCGGGGAGCCATCTGAGAACGCAGAATTAAAGATGGGGCAAAGCTGAAAAGCTACGTAGGGGCACTAAGAGTGGATGGGGCGGGCGAGCGCGCCCCGGCACTCGTGCACACCCAAGACGCGGTAAACAGCAACCCGCAGCTGCCGGGCTTTTCCCGCAGACCAAAGGCTGCGCCCGGCTCTCGCCGGCGCCCCAAACCCCACCCACGGGACGTTGCGCGAGGCCGCCGGCCATCCTTCCGGGCAAGCAAGGATCCTTCAGCTGCAAGCGCCGGGCATGTCGGGAGCTGTAGTTTAGGATGGGCCCAGAATGCCTCTCAGGTCACGGCCTCCTTGGTCACTTAAAGGTCAGGTCTAGAAAACGGTGGTGTTCCCGGGGCAGGGTGCCCCTCCGGCGGCGGCACAGGACGCCCCGGGCCGCATCCCCCCTGCGCAGGGCGTGGCACTTCCACGCCTCCACGATCTGCTCCACCTGCAGCGGAAGGCCGGTTAGCTGGGCGTCTGCGGGCCCTGGGCCAGACCCGCCCTCCGGGCCAGCCCCGCCCCCCCGCCCCCCGCCGCGTGGTCTGAGTTTGGCCCCTGCATCCGCACCGGGATGAGCGGCTCCCGCCGGTTCTGCTCCTCCAGGGCGCTCAGCTCCGCGGGGGCCAACAAGGCCAGTCTCAGCTCCCGCACCACTGGGGCCGCCACCTCGGCCACAGGCCGCTCCAGCACCGCCTGCGAACGCCAGCCTGAGCCCAAGCGGCCGGGGTACTTGATCCACCGCTCGCTTCCGGTTTTTGAGGTCCGAATCTCCTTCAGCGCCCCCACCCCGCGTCCCGCTAGGCCCCACTCACCGCGCCCACGCGCGCCCAGCTCCGAGCGGCCAGAACGAGCTCAGATTCGTCCACGCAGAGCTTGTCGCTGCGTAGCAGGGGCAGCAACGCGGGCGCCGATAGCTCCAGGAAGCCGCGGGTCCGGAGCGCCTCCTGTGGGTCCCCGGATGGGTCATGGGGCAGCAGAATGAGGTGTGTGGGGGTAGAGAATGAAGACGCAGGGAGGGCAGTACCTGGCTGTGGGCCTCTATGAAGGATATACAGCACTCCTGCAGCGGTCCCAGGCCAAAGGTTACGGCAACCTAGGAGCAGAAAGAGGAAGGTCAGATTGGAGGGGAGAGGCCATGTCCCTCTCCCTACCCCCCCTACCCCTACACCGGGTTGACCCACAAGCCTGTCCAACAGCCCTCACCTGCAGGGCCTCACAAACCAGCTCCACATCCAGCACCTTCACGACAAACTGCAGGCACAGCTGAGAACAAATATGAATGTGAGTTGTGCCAAGCTGTCCCTGCTTCACGACCCTAACCCCATCCCAGAAGCAGTGAGCAGCCTTCAAACAATGAGCCATTCAGGCTCCTAGCAGCTCCAGACCCATCCTGACGTGCCAGGCCAGGGTTGGCAGAGAATCACCTTGGCCTAAGGCTTGGCAAACCTAAAGGGATTCAGGACTAGCAAGGCCAAGCAGAGCAACCTACTTTCTAGCACATTCTCCACAACTTAGACCAATAAGAGCCATGCAAAAATACTCTCCTTTGGGCCTCCCTGGTTGGCGCAGGGGTTAAAGTCTCAGCACTGTCAAGCTATCGCCACCCACTGCAGCATGAGTTCTTCCCCAGGCAGGGAGCTTCCCACATGGCGCAGCAGACCTCTCCTGTCTCACCTCTGGTCCCCTCAGCAGTGCATTTCAGTAGACCCACCTGTTCTGCTCCCCACTCTCTCTGGTGAATCCTCTTACCACCTCTGGCCTACACCTCAGTTCTTGTATGCATAAATAAAAATAAATCTTAAAAGAAGAATACTCTCCCTTTCAGGACTCTTCCACCACTCCTTCCCTTCCTGACTCAGAGACACTCCTGACCAGACCCAGTCACCCTCTCCAATCTCATCTCTCCTTTCACACTCTTAATTCAGCTGCACTAAAAACTTACTAGCTCCTTTTGTGCCTCTCTGACTAGAATGCCATCTTCCCACTCCCCCTTCTAAACAAACTTCTACCAGTTCTACCAAATTGTTTTCCAGGAAGTCTCCCCAACTCTCTCCGCAGTAACAGGACTAGATACATCCTCCACATAGTCTCAGAACCACTTATCCTTATCTGTCACACTTTTTATGCTACTAGGTTGAGTTTTCATATCTGTTTTCTCTCTCTGGAGAACGGGGATCAGGCTGACTTATTCTTGTATCTACAGCACCAGCCATAAACACTCCATATGCCCCCACAGAACACAGGGCACACACAAATGCCTACACAGAGAGCTACTCATATTTTTCTCTATATTGGTCGGTATACATCTTTCTCCAACCCAGGAGTGTGTGAGGCAGTAAGAATCCAGTCCATAGGCAAGGGAAGTGAGACAGGGGCAGGCACAAAACCTACCTCTCGCAGTTCCTCCAGCCCATACTCCACAGCCGCTGTCAGCACCTCCAGCACCTGCAGAGTGGGTGGTTGGGGGTGATGGAAGGGAGTTTCCCCTGTCCCTCAGCCCACCCACCCCCGCTTCTCCCAGCACAGTGGGCTCACAGAATGGCGGTGCAGCTTGACACTGTTGGTATACAGGAACTCCAGCACTGCTAGGAAGGCCTCAGCTGGAACAGTGCTTAGCACCACAGGATTAGGTACTGTAGGTCCTGGTTCCAGGCCCAGAAGTTGCTGGAAGAAGTTGCATCTACAGGCCAACAAGCACCGGTGGGCAAAAACCTCCTGCCGTTCTTGACCAACTACAAAGCGAATATCACTGTGGGAGACAGAGGCAGAGAGTTGGGGAAAAGGGGTCAGAGTCTGGGGTGCAACTCCAGGCTGTGTCTTTCCCCACTTGGGTCTTTGATTTCTTAGCTATCATAGAAGAGGCAGGGCTGACCCCTTCCAGCAGAAGTTCTGGAACATGCAGACCTGGTTCTAGTCCCAGCTCTACCCTATGGTAGCTCAGGCAAATGACTTCCTATCTTTGTATTTTGGGCTTCTCGCCTATGAAATGGTAAGGTAGGCCTCCCTGGTGGCCTACGGGTTAAGTCTTAGTGCTGTCACCACTGCAGCCTGAGTTCAAACCCACAAAGCCAAGGAGCTGACCTACATGGCGCAGCAGATCTCTCCTGTCTTGCCTGCTGCTCCCCTCAGCAGTGTGTTTCAGTAGATCTGCCTGTTCTGTTCCCCAACCTGTCTCTGGTGAATCCTCTCACACCCCCTCCCCCACACCTCTGGCCTATACCCCAGTTCTATGCAAAAATAATTTTTAAAAAATGTTTTAAAAAGAAATGGGATGATAATCCCAAAACTCTCAGATCTCAGAGGAGGTGGTTTGATCACAGGGGTGTGGGGAGACCAGGGCTGAGGCCAGCAAAACTGAACCCACATCCCTCCACCCCCCTCCCTCCCCAGCCTGAGTCTTGGGGGAAGGGAGGCTTTTTTTGGCTTCTCCACAAACTGCAAACGCAGCTTTTTTCAGTTTCTTTCAGACAGGAGGGGTGTGGAGTGCACTGACTGCAGACAAGTCAGTCATGCACCAGCATGAAGCTAGACCACATTTTCCATTTTCATGATCACTTCTGGCCCCAGCCTCTGGGCCTCAGAACAATTTAGGGAGTAGGAGGCAGGAGATGAAGCCTGAGCTACCTGGAACCTTAGTCCCTGGTCCACGAGCCAGGGTCCCACTACTCAGGCAAGACTGTGGTCCCCGGAGCAATAGGGTCATGCCCTCAGATGGAAGCACAGCTTCGAGGCAGTGAGAAGCAAACTGCATTTTAGTTTTCCGGAGCAGCTCTCCCCTCCACCCCCATCCCTGACTTCAGACACCTGGCATCCTGAGCAGGCCATGAGCCCAAGGCAGCACCCTTGAACTACTTACTGCCTCACTCTGGCTCAATCCCTTGAGCTTTGTTCCTCTGTGAATCTCTAGTTTTATTTCTTTGCCCCCCCAGGGAAGACTCAGTTACATTCCCTCTCAGGATTCAGGGGGCAGAGAGCTCTTCTTCTCTGCCAGAGATCACGAAAAGGGAGGTTTTCTCCTGAGGTCACACAACTGCTCTGAGCTCCAATCCCCTCTACCTCCCCCTCCCACCCCTGGCTCTCAGGATATAAAGGAAATTGAATGACCAGTAGCCGTGTTCTACATTTCCCCAAACTGAGTTCACCAGGGAGGAGGGTCAAGTCCTAATTCCCCATCTCTTCTGTAGTCACAGCTTCCTGAGTCCTGGGGCCCAGCCCATACTGCTAGGGAAGATCCAGACAGGGGCTATCCCTCACCTGTGTAGGGGGTTGTTGACGAGGCTTCGGAGTGCTGTGGAAAAGGACGAAGTCTCCCCATGCACAACCAGTCCTGGGGTCTCCATGGGCAGGTGGGGCAGGGAGAGTAAACAGGTGGAGTAACCTGCTGTCGGTCTGTGGGATGGTGGGTAGGAAGAAGCAGGAGGCCTGGCCAGGCCTTAGAACTGGCGAGGAGACTAGAAAGACCAGAAAGGGCGGAGCAGGAGCTTCAGAGGCCTTTTTGCTGAGAAGCTAAAGTTTTGGGGATGGGGAGGGAGAGGCCCATGTTCCTAATGGAGGCATCAGAGTCCCGTAGAGGAGCCCCAAGCTTCCACTCAGGGTTAGGGACAGACTCCCGGAAGAGGCCAAGAGACACTGAGTTGAAGTTGATCTAGGAGGAGAGGCTGGCGGCTGGAAGCTGGCAGCAGATGAGGCCCCAGCTGGGAGCCTGCCCAGGCAGCACTGGGGTGGGAAGCCAGTGGGTTTCCACGGAAACTGACGTGAGGCCTGAGAGAAGGCCCCGCCCATCTCTCACAGGTCCCGGAAAGCTTCAGCGCTGAGGAGCCATAAGCAAAGTCAGAGGGTCTTTAGCACCCTGGCCCTCCACAGAGTTCAAAGTTCAAACTCACTGCTCCTCACTTCCCCTACAAAGGCACACAGAGTCTGCATCAAATTTGCCAGGCCTGGGGAACCCCCCTCAACAGGGAAAGTCCTCACCCCCATGGACAGTTTCCTGGGCCCAGACCTGGCTTGTTTGGGCAGTCCCATCTGGAGGGGGAAGGGAGCAATCAGGTGAGGAGGCGTCAGCTCTAAGAAAGGCGTCATGACCTCTGGCATCCCTGAAATGCAACTAGGTGTGGGGGGGAGGGGTGGTGGGGTGCAATTTGGTCTCCAGGGAACACAAGAGGTGTGACCCAAGCCCTAGGACACTTGGGTCAGCAGGGGTCAGAAAGCTGGACTGGGGTTCACTACAAGTCACTGCCCTGTCAGGAGCTGTCCCAGCACCCCCTCCACTCACAGCCCTGAGCTGAGGAAGTCATCCAAGCCCCACCCAAGCTCTGTACTGGGAGCGGAAATGTTTGTCCTCATTGAGGCTGATGTGGAGACCATGGAACCATGACGTACTCCTTCCTGTGGGCTGGATCTGATTCCTGACCAGCCACCCCCACAGCCTCAAGTCCTCCCCACATCCCAGACCTCTGTGACTTGCTCACAAGAGAAGAGTCGAGTCAGTCTTCACAAGGGAGAAATAGATGGTGGCTCAAGAGCCCTGGGTTAGAAAGAGCAATTTTCTGAGCAGAGCCTCTCTCTAGGTGTCCCCTTGGTGATTACTGTCATGGCAATACCCAGGCACCTCTGGTTCAGCCCATACTCAGAGTAGTAACACTCAGGTTAAGCCAGAGCCAGGACTGCAGGAAGGGAAGCAGGGAAGGAATGCTTGCCTGGCAACCCACAGCAACTCCAAAACACAGGCAAGGGGCCTTGACCTTCCCACGCCAGAGCGCTGTGGAACAAGGAGAGATCTCAGGCCCGCGGCTTCGGGTGAGTCAGGTGCCTGCCTGCGGGAGTTTCGGGAGGAGTGGGCAGCATCCCAGAAGTGAATTTGGAGGTAGGGCCAGAGGCCAGAAGCAGAGGGTGGAAGCAAGTTCATGAGTCACCTGCCTTCAGGCTGAGCCAGCTGTTTGTGTGTGGGGGTGGGAGGTGGGATCTTTGTATAAGCCACCCTAGGAACAAGTAGGGGTGTAAAATGACTGGATTCAATACCCAGATCTAAAAGGATCTGTAGCTCTGGGATCTGTAAAGGAGTTGGATCTGTCTGCCCCTCCTCTGGTTAGGGGTTGGCCACACCACTGTCCAGGATGTGGCAGAGGCATTTTTCCCCTTCTGGCAAAGGCAGGTGGAAAGGAGAAAAGGCAGTGAACGGAGAGCTCACTTAGCTAACCCCCAGAGGGAAAAATGGAGCTTAGGGAGCAGGAGCTAGCCCAAGATGAGATTCTGACCAGCATCTCTTCCCTTGCTTATGTCCCTAACAGCCTTTAACCTAGGAGTCCACATAGCTCCAGACTACCTGAGTCACCTGATCCCAAATCATAGGTAGGAAAGGGTTAAAGCGGGGAAAGCAAGAGTAAGAGACCAGACGGTGCTCAGAGGTGCCTGGTGGAGCCATCAGTCCAAGTGTGGGTTTTCCAGTCCCCAGGTCCATGGCTGGAAGACCTGTGCTCCCTGGACGCCAGGAAGAAGAGCTGGCTAAAGACCCTGGGCTGAAACTGTCACTGGCACAGCCCCCAGGTCGCCTGCCCAGCATCGATGAGGCCCGACCAGCAGGTCTGGGACCGGCCTCCCGCCGGGGCTCGGTGCTGGGCCTGGCCTCATCCTTTTCACGGCGCAACTCGCTGGCCGGGCCAGGCTTGGGTGCTGGAGGTCGGCGACCATCCCAAGGCCCAGTGCCCCCTCTAGGCTCCAGGGTCAGCTTTTCGGGGTTGCCCCTGGCGCCTGCCCGTCGGGTGGCGCCCTCGTACCGCACGGAGCCCGCACCCGGGGAGCGCTGGGAGGCAGCAGGTGCACAGCGTGCCCTGGAGGCGGCGCTAGCCTCGCGGCTGCGCGATGCAAGTTATTCCGGCACAGAGGCCGGGTCGCTGGCACGAGAGCTCTGCGAGCAGGTTCGAGTGCGCCTGCGTGAGCTCTGCCCACCGCGCTACAAGCTGGTGTGCAGCGTGGTGCTGGGGCCGCGCGCCGGCCAGGGCGTTCGCGTGGTCAGCCGCGCGCTCTGGGATGCGGCGCGTGATGGGCTGGCTTCCGCCTCTTTCACCAATGCTTCGCTCTTTGCTGTGGCCACGGTCCACGGGCTCTACTGCGAATGAGATGGCCTTCCAGTTCTGCAAAATGGTTTATTATCCCAGCAGGAGGTCCCCTCTGGGGCTTACATCTCAATAAATAAATGTCTGTCAATAAATAAAACTGGTCCATAAATAATGCCCCCTAGCTGGGGGCTAAGGCTCAGGCTTATCTTGGAGAAGGGGCAGGAGACACCTAGGACAGGAGCCTCCAACTCCAGTAAAGCTGGTCCCTGATTCCCTGGGGGATTCAGTCCAGAGCCCCCAGTGAGGCACCAAAGGGACAAGGAGGGCCACAAAGGCAAAGGCCAGAACCTTACAGGCACAGGCCTGAGGCCTGAGAGCTTGGGTGGTGGCTGGCTCTATATGTTGGGGACTAGGCTGCTGGGCAGCGGTCCCGCAGCAGGCGCAGAGTGTACCGGAGTCGCTGTCGCAGGTCTGGGGAGCATCCCAGCTGCTGAAGGTGGGAGGCGAGGTAAGTACAAGCACTGCGATTGCGGCCCACAAAAGTCACCAGGAGTGGTTCCCAGCCACTGAGGATCAGCTTGGTGTGGTCCCCGTAGAAGTTCACCTGTGCATAGGAGCACAACACTGATCAGGACCCAGGCCGTTTCTTCCTAGCACCCTGGGCCCCACAGACCTTCCAGTCAACTCCAGGGGAGCTCTTACCTGGACAGTGCCATCACTAAACAGCATGAGTAGGGCCTGCTCAGTCTTGACCCACTGCAGCAAGAGCGGGGGCACAGGCACCTCTACTTCTTCCACGCTGGGCAGATCTCCACCCTGGAAGCAGGGACAGGTCACTTGTCTGACACTGTCAGGGACCTCCTTGTATGAGTCTCCCTTAGAAGTTGAGCCTCTAGCTTTGAGCACCCCCCCCCCCCAGCAGCCCCCTCCGCCCAAAGGAGAATAAGAAGGCATCATAATGTGTTAGTTCTCAGTGTATCACACCCCAGTCCACACACCTTCATGAGGTGCTGCTCCATGTAGGAGGCGAAATACCGCAGGACACTGAGCTGAGGCTGCAGGGCCCGAGGCACGGCGCTCACAGAGAAGGAGTAGTGCTTGGTGCTGGTGGGGTTGTAGTGTACGGTCCTACAGCAGAGGAGACAGAGGTCACAGGAGCCCCGCGCTGTCTCCCCTCCCCTGAGAGACCCCAGGCCCTGGAGCCCAGAAGGAAGGTGCAGCCCCACCGGTACAAGGGCGCAGACACAAGGCACCGCACAACTGCACTTACTTTTTGTTGGCTGACAGGGCCATGTGTGTACCATTGTTGAAGAGCACAGCCACACGGCGGCTGGACAGTTGATACCCAAAGCCAAACTTGTTGGAGTAGTCAACCCACTTGCTGACCCATACCAGCGGCTCTGGCTGTGCCAGGGGAGCTGGGTTCTGTTCCGCTGTCATGGGAGAGAGAAGAGGAGAATGTGTCTCATCTCCCAAAGAACTCCCACAACATTCACAGGACCAGACCTCAACCTTACCTGGGGGCATGAAGCCCAGGCAGTTTCTCAGAGCACAGAGGGCTGACTCTACCACTGTGGCCACAGTCAAACCTTCTTCAAACCCTGAAGGGAATGGGAATTAGGCATTAGTTACCCAGGTCCCAGACCATGTCCCTCTGCCCACTCTTTCCCTGTAGTCCCTGGCTTAGCCCCAGCACCCTCTAGCACCTCTCATCCTCTGGCTGCTCACCATCTCCACTACTCGCCAGAGTCCCACGGGGTGAGCTGTCTTCAGGTGCTGTCTCTACCAGGCTGACGGGGCCTGGACCAGAAGCTGCTGGAGCCTGGAGGGTTAGGTAGGGAAAGGGAGTGAGATAGGCCCCAAGAGACAAATCTTCGAGAGTCCATGGCCCAGCTCTGCCCTGGCTGCCAGGGCACCTCAGGTCAGCCCCGCCTGGCTAATGAGACATAGCCAATTAGGACACCACGAGGCTAGATGCTTCACCAGCCTCTTTTATCCCAGGCTTCCCACAGCTGCTAGGGTGGGGGTGAGTCAGGAGAATACTGCCCACGTGAGCACCTCACCTGGGGCCTGGCATCCTGATGGCCAATGGATGTCCGTGTCAGGCCATTCACCAAACAGGAGACCTCATCCCTCTCTTCAGGATGGTTTTTACCTGGGGAGGGGTGGATATAGCCCTCAGCCTGCTGCCCAGCCCCCTACTTCCCACAGGATAATACAGATAGGCATACCCAAGTGCCTATATAACACACTCTGCCCAGGGGTTCACAGACACCCAAACTCACACCCCCAAAATGTAAAATGTCCCCCTGCTACTCTGTACCCTCAAACTATTGACATCCCAAACTCACTCTTATTCTTCTTCCTGCCAAAAAGGCTCTTGGTAACTTTGACAAACAGAATTCTAGCTGGGTTAAGGGGTATCAGGTCTGGGACTGTCACGCAGCTGCTGACAGGGAGTCGGTCCGGGGTGTAGCCCTGTGGAGGAGAGTCACATGAACAGAAGGAGACCCCAGGGGTTCTGTCATCTGCCCCCATTCAGTTCCCTGGGAATATACATACTGGACTTAGGTGCCAGTTGAGCCACAGACCTTGGTAAAGAAGTCATGGTGCAGGATCTGGTCAATTGAGGGGCGGTCTTGGGGTGAGGCTCGAAGAATGGTGGCAAGGAGCTGCCGGGCAGACTGTGAGAGGCTGGCGGGCAGCGTGTAGTGAACCTGCTTGATGCAGCGGTACGTCTCCTTCAGGTCAACCGTCTCAAAGGGGGGACTCCCACATAGCAGCGTGTACCTGTGGGGCAGAGCTAAAGGGGTCAGCAGTAAAGTGGAAGGTATGCCCCCAACGTTCACCCACCTGTGTGCAGATGACCCCGGACTCACATGACACAGCCCAGGGACCATATGTCCGCCTCGGGACCATGGCCCTGTCTCTGCAGCACTTCCGGAGCCACGTAGTTGGGAGTGCCACAGATGGTCCTGAAAAGGAGCAGGAAGGGGGAGAGAGAAAGGTTCAGAATCAGCCCAGCTAGTCCCCCCCATCCCTGCCCCCACTGTGAGTGCAGACAAAGCAGCTGCCTGTCACCAAAGGCAAGAGAACTCCTGCTTGTCCTGGGACAATGGATGCCGGGGATGGCAGCTGAGTCCCCACACACTAGCCTGCCCAGCTGCTCAGCTGCTCTGCAGGACAGGGAGAGGCCTGATCCCCAACCCAATCCTCTCCTCCAGGGTCAGAGGGTCCATCACAGATGCCTTCCCCTGGCCTCCACTCCCGTCTGTCAGACACCCATCCAGACTGTCACTTCCCATGGTCTATGTCACATACACCAACAACAGCTGTCACATCCCCCATACACATTCATCTGCCACACCTGCTCTCTGTGCCACTCACACCCATCATCGCAGCCACAGCAGGGCCTTCTTATACACAACCAGGTATTCTGTCCTCCCATTCCCACATGCTTGTCTGTTCCCCACACACACCTAGCCCCCTCCACGCACAGTCAGCCATACACTTGCAAGAATCCTTACACACCCATCTGTCTTGGGGACTCACACACGCACGCGACCCTCAGCCTTTCCATCCGTCCCAGTAACCCAAGCTGCCACCTCCACCCCCACACATGCACAAACAGCCATCATCCCTTCCCTACTATCACATGCACACATCAGGCAGTCATCTTGCCTCCCACACACAGTCATGCACATCACTGTGTCACAGACAGACAATGGCCACCCCCCTCCTCAAACACTCACTTCTTCCTATGCTCTGGGGGCTCCATCCGGGTTGCCAGCCCAAAATCCCCCATCTTTAGTTCCATGTTCTCGGTGATAAAAAAATTTCCTGGACCGAGACAAAGAGGTGTGTCAGACTCTTTTCTCTCTGCCTCCCCCACTCCGCATACTGCTGGCCAAGCAGTCTCACCCAGCTTGAGGTCTCGGTGCAAGATGCCTCGCTGGTGCAGGTACTTTAGTCCGGAAAGGATCTGTCGCAGGTAGTAGCGCACTTCTGGCTCCAATAGGGTGTGCCGGGCCTTCCAGATGTGGGCAAGGGACTGCAGAGAGTCACTGCTCAGTCCCTGGGCTGCTCTCCTGACCCTCGCTCCCTGACCCTCCCTGCAGCCATGCTAGTTGAGGAAGAGACAGGACCCCAACTCTGAGCACCAAGGCCCCCTTTCCCTGCTACCCACATCACTGTCACCATCCCTTCACCTTTCGGCTGCAGAGCTCCAGGAAAATGTATATGTTGTCTGCATCCTCAAAGTGGTGCGAGAAACGCACGATGTGGCGGTGCTGCAGGTCGCGGTGCAGCTCAATTTCGTTTAGGATCTGCAACAGGGCGGGGGGGGGGGGTTGTCATCCTCCATGGGCTCCCACGCCACCATCCCCACTTAACCCCTTCTCCGCTGGGCCTGGGCCCAGGCCCACCTTCTCCCGCTGATGCGGCTTGGTGATGCGGCTCTGCGAGATGACTTTGACCGCGTAGGCGTTGCCAGTTTCTGTGTCAGTGGCCTCGTAGCAGCGGGCGAAGCCTCCCTGTGAGGACAGGGCATCAAGCAAGCTCTCCAGGGGAGGCCGGATATGACCCGAAGACGTCCCCGAACCGAGGACAAGCGCCCCCGACCCGCCTTGTGCGCCGCCAAAAAAGGCGGCGGGAGGGCCCCCTACCATCCTCGCTAGCACCGCTCCCCGAGCAGCCCCCAGCTTACCTTGCCCAAAAGGCGGCCTTTGAAGTAAGTGCGGCCGCTGCGCGGGTCAGTGATCAGACGTCCAGGGTCCGGCGCCGGCGGCCCGGCTAGCACCTCGAGCTCGGGTCCCGGCATGGCACTCCGAGGTGGCCCGGGCCCGGCGGGGGGCGCGGGTGGGGCGGCAGCACGCGGAAAGGGGCGCGGGGACAGGAAACCGGCGGCGGGTTCCATGCAGGCTGTGCGTCGCAGCGCGGGCCCGCCTTGTTCTTGGTTCCGCCCGGCCCGGGCTGCGCGTGGCGCTGCCTGGATTCGCTACGCTGCGCTCGCGCCCGAGGGAGCCCGGCGTTTTTATCAATGAACGCCTGCCCCCTTCCCTGCACCTCGTCACCAGAGACCGCCCCCTTCCTGGCAGCGAGTCACCGAGAAGCAACGCCCCTCCTGAGGCCTTACGTCATCCAGAAGCTCCTCCCCCCACCCCAAACACCTTGAAGTCCAGCCTGCAGCTCACGCCTTAAAGACGCAGCCTGTACTGCCAGTCACTGCGGCTGCGACCAGGGTGTATGGGCCTGCAGTTTCCCATTCCCCTCACCTATTCCACCCTGGTGACAGCTAGTCCCGTTAATGGAGGTCCCTTTCTTTCCCCATCCTTTGCTGAAGTCCTAGTGCGGGCTGGGCTACTGGGGCGTTTCCCCAGCAACTGCTGGGACCAATGTTCTAGTCTGGAGTGGAGAGGCAGGGCTGGTGCTAGTCGCCACCAACACTCCCCTTAAGTGCGTCCCCTGCCTGTGGCCAGAGCCCTGCGGTCCTGTCCAGCCCTACCCCCTTAATGCCGGGAGGCATTGTGCACTCTCAAACCTGGCTTGCTGGTAGAGGTGAGGTGGCAGCAGCCTGGGCTGCCTCGCAGGGTTTCAGGGTCAAACAAGGCCTGGCACAAAACACTTTTACCGTGAGTCAGGCTATATCTTCTGCTACCCACTTTCACACTCCTGAGGGGCAGATCTTGGCTGTGGCAGTGTCCCCTATTGCCTTCTCTCAAAATACCTACTACCCTAGCCCAGGCAGCGCCAGAAGCCAAACAAAACATGAAGAATGAGAATTGGATTTTCTCAAATCTAGTCATGGGCGACAGAGTAGGTGGTCCTGGAGCCATCTGACCCCTTAGGCCCTTGGTCAGTGCCCACCTTTCCTAGGGCCAGAGACAGAGATGGGGTCTTAATCCTTTTAGAGTGTTTGTCCAGTACCCTTCTCCTGGCCTTATCCTTCTGGCTATTGTGCCCTCACTGTACCACCCAATCAATTATTAAGCTGTTCATTTAATCCTCAAAGATTTATTGAGAGCAAAGCACTGAATAAAACTGGTCAAGGCTACAACCCTGGTTTAGTGTACATAATGCTTGATGGAAACAGACAACAGGCAAGTATATAAACAAGGTAATTGCAGGCTGTTAAAAGTGCTATAAGGAAGTAAACGGAAGAGTAGCCAAAGAGCCTACTTTAGAAAGAGTAGCCAGAAAGTCAACAAATATTTATCAAATACCCAATTCCTATCAGTTTTATCTCCCAAACAGCTAAAACACCTAGCTCTAGGCTGTGAGGAAAGGAGAAGGGTTTTGGGGTTAGGACCAGAAGAGAGGGAGAGACAAGAGCTAGAGGAGATAACAAAGGGTGGGGTGGATGATTTACAGGGGCTAGAGAGTGGTTCCCTCTGCTGGACCATAAACCAAAGGGACCTGTCAGCAGCTGGGAGGGGAGATAAGGTGACTCAGGAGGGAGGAGCTGGGTGGGGCGGGGGACCATCCCTTCCTGGAGTAGAGGCTTCCAGGTCCTCTATCTTCATCCCTGGCTCTATGAGAAATTCACAGCCCAGTGATCCAGAGTGTTGGTAACAGCCAGAAATATGAGGGCCACAGACAGGCATGGGAATGGAGGGTTGAAGTGCATCCATCTGGTTTGTTCCTAAGAAGAGCTGTTGAAGAGAAGCGCCCAGGAGCTTTACCTGAAGTCTCTCTCACTTCTTTTAGTCGTAAGCAGTCCAGAATGTTCTAGGAACATCACAGGTCAGAGCTGGGGAAGGGGCTGCACAGCCATGTTGGCTGATCTCACCTTCCACACACACACACACACACACATTCCTGTTCTATCCTCATACTGACCCCTCAACCTGGGCCCTGGAAGGAGAACATAACTCTTCAGGCCATGAGGAAGGGACCTTGCTCGTGAGAGAAATCCATCACAAAAAGAAGAGGGGGACTAAATGTCTTTCAGATTAAAAGTAACAAAAGTAAGAATTACAGAGGGAAAAGCCTACCTGGGTTCGAGCCCTCCCCAGCTTTGCCAAGATGAACCAGATCCAGTCCTGTCCTCAGGTCTCATGGACTGGATAGACGGATCCCAGATCAGTATGATTAACTGCTGTGGGAGGAAACCTAGAGGGCTCTGAGGAGTGACCTGGGGAGAGATCATGCCAGTCTTCCTGGAGGGTTGTCTGAGGTGGACCTTGAAGGAAAAGTGAAAAGGAACTAGGCCAGAGGCTGTTGATGGGACAAAGGTGGGCCTACGTACCCAGTTTAAAAACCAGGACTGGTGGGCCTCCCTGGTGGCCCAGGGGTTAAGTCTAAGCACTATCACTGCTAAGGCCTGAGCTCAATCCCTGCCCAGGGAGCTGACCCACTTATGGAGCAGCAGACCTCTCCTGTCTCGACTGCTGCTCCCCTCAGCAGTGTATTTATGTAGATGTGCCTGTTCTGTTCCCCACTCTGATGTTGGTGAATCCTCTCACTGACCCCTGCCTAAACCCCAGTTCTTCTATGCATAAATACATAAATCTTTATAAAAACAAAACCAAAAAAAAAAAAGCCGCCCAGGACTGGCACTTTTTGGTTTAGGGACAGAATGGCAGGGCATCAAAGGAAAATTCTTTGCCTCTGATTATCTGAAGGGATTGTCTGGTTCTGTGATGCCACAGTGGATGGTAGGTAGATACCAGAGAGAAGAGAGTTGGTTTATGGTAGTAGCAGCCGGGCAAAATGCCTACAGTATTCCAGGCCCCAGTCATTGTTTCCCCCTGAATGTTCACAATTGTCCTGTGACAATTGTGTAATTGATCCTGTTTTGCAGAGGAGGAAACTGAGGTTCTGAGAGATTAGGTTATTTATACAAGGTTACAAAGAGATAGATTTTAAACCCAGGTTTGTCTGACACCCAAGCTTTGCTCCTAACCACCTCTTCATGCTTCCTCTCTTTAGGAAACTCGTGCAGGTGAGAACCAGTTCACAGTGTGGGGAAGGAGCTTCCCAAGACAGTCAAACATCTGTTAGGCCCTATTGGGCCACCTCTAGTCTTTGAAGTTCATCACCTTGGGTTTTGAGTCCTCCCTCCCACATGTCCTACTGTTAGGACCTTGGGCAAGTCATCTGGAGCCTCATCTGTGAAAAGGGGATGATTCCTACCTCCTGGGGTTGTAATGAGGATTTCCAGGGAAGGATGCTACAGTGCCTTTGGCACAGTGCCTGTCAGTCAGGGCTCTGTGATCACCAGCTTTTGTGATTATAACAATTTATCATGCATCTGTCTTCTCACCTGGAGTGTGGGACAGTAATCTCTGCCATCCTGGCTTCAAGGACATGGTGTCATCTATGTGAACTGCAGGGTCAGCACAAATGGCACTTGTCATTCAAAGGCCAATCCAACCCTACAGGGGTAGGGAAACACATTCAGTTCCCAGGACCAAGGGCAGCTATGTAACAGCCTCAATCCATCAATGATAATCTCAACCCTGCCACATTTTATGGGCCCAGGAGGTACTTAAAATGCGGTGAAGGCTAGCCCAGTTCTTCTTCCTCAACACAGGCTGCTGCCCAAAGCAGGTAGGCAGATGCAGAGTGGGGGCGAGAACATCCTGGGCCTTGGGAGGCCATCTGTCAGCTTTAAGAGCAAGACCCCAACGGTTGGTAGTGGGTCTTAGTGAGAATTGACTCTCCTGTCCTCGTAGTTCAGGCAGGAGAAGCAATAGAAGAGGAGCTGGGGAGCCTCCTGCAGAGAGAGCTTAGATCTCCTCTCTCCCTTCCCCATGATCCATGCATCACTGAATCTGGAGGGCGGGTGGGAGGAGTGGGGGTGTGCTATATCTACAGCTTCTACAGCTTTTCCCCCCACTGACACAGGGTAAAGTCTGTGTGTGTGTGTGTGTGCGCGCGCACACGCATGCATGCATGCGCGTACATGCAGAGTTGAAAGGTGGTGGCCTGGGATAATAAGCATGGTGATGAAGCTGGGAAAGGAGGTAAGTTGCTGGGAGAGAAGGACAGCTCTTGTGACCTCCTGCCCAGGACTCCAGCACCATGACTGTTTCATACACCCTCAAAGTGGCAGAGGCCCGCTTCGGAGGCTTCTCTGGTCTGCTTCTCCGCTGGAGGGGAAGCATCTACAAGCTTCTCTATAAGGAGTTCCTCCTCTTCGTTGCCCTGTATGCTCTGCTCAGTGTCACCTACCGGTAAGACGTGAGGGAAGGTCTCGGGATGGGCCTGTGGGGGACTGGGCTGCCACTTCCCTCTAACCCAGGCTCACGCCTCCTTCCCCAGGCTGCTGCTGACCCAGGAGCAGAAGCATGTGTACGCTCGGGTGGCCCAATACTGCAACCGTTCTGCAGACCTCATCCCCATGTCCTTTGTCCTGGGTAAGCTTCTGTCCTGTTCTCCCTGGTAGTCTCCTTAGCATCTCGCCTGACCTGTGGGTCAGACTGATGGCCCTAAGGGTCAGAATTACTGCAGCTGCACGGCCTGGAAGTCAGTTAGAGCATGCGCAGCAGGCATGGGAGTGCTGGGATTTCTAGGTCCTCACTGGCATTTGCTAGATGGACCCGCATTCCAAGCAAGGGAAAGCCATCTGCTGGCCTGGGTACCAGAAAGGAGTTGGAAAGAGGTGACACCTGTACCCTCATGGGAAATGGGGCTCAGAACTAACCTTTACCTGGCCTTGAGCCACCACTTTTCCTCCACCCAGGAGGTTTGCACTCCTTCCTTCCCACCTTGAGAGCACAGTAGTGCGGGGCCAGAAGAGGAGGCTGTCCCTCAGACAGGCGGCCTGGGAGCGGCGCTGAGCGCTGAGGCCGGAGGTCTTCTCCGCCTGCCTGGTTGCAACCTGGCCTGGACCAGGTGCTCTGGTTGGGGCACAGGGCACGCTGACTCCTCGGCCTTCTATTTTCCCTCCCCCTTCATCACCACCCATGGTGGCAACCAGGGTTCTACGTGACCCTGGTGGTGAACCGCTGGTGGGCCCAGTACACGAGCATCCCGCTGCCGGATCAGCTGATGTGCGTCATCTCCGCCAGCGTGCACGGAGTGGACCAGCGCGGCCGCCTGCTGCGCCGCACCCTCATCCGCTACGCCAACCTGGCTTCGGTGCTGGTGCTGCGCTCTGTCAGCACCCGCGTGCTCAAGCGCTTCCCCACCATAGAGCACGTGGTGGACGCAGGTGCGGGCGCGTCACACCACCCCATGCAGGTGCCCAGCTGGGGAGCTCTGGGGCGTCCTGGGCTAAGTCTGCCCAGGGAGCCGCCAGGAAGGGGAGGTCTGACCCCCAGAGGGCACTCCAGGGCCCCAGGGTTGCCAGTCCTGGGAAAAGAGGATGACTCTGTGCCTCACCCAATTAATGCTCACAGGTTTCATGTCCCAGGAAGAGAAGAAAAAGTTTGAAAGCCTGAAATCCGACTTCAATAAATACTGGGTTCCCTGCGTCTGGTTCACAAATCTGGCGGCCCAGGCCCGGCGGGACGGGCGAATCCGTGATGACATTGCCCTCTGCCTGCTTCTGGAAGTGAGTCAGCTCAAGATGGGCCCATGTGCCCCCCTCCCCTTACCTTTGCACACTGGAATAATTGAGTGCCTTACGTTTATATGGTGCCAACCATGTACTGCACATCTGGGGGTCACAGGACCTGTAGTAACTCATTTAACCCTCACTCCAGGGAGAAAGGCACTATTATCCTCCACTTTCACGGAAGAGGAAACGAGACACAAAGTAGAAAAGAAATTTGCCCATCACGTGGCTTATTAGCAGAACTGGGATGGATATGCAGACATTCTGGCTCCAGGTCCGCTTGTAACTGCTTCCCGTACCAGGCACCCAGCCAGGGAACACCTCAAAGTGGAGTGGGCCTCCAGATCCCAGCCCTCGGTTATGCTGGGCTTCCCTTTCCTCTCCCCACTGACTTCCTCTTTCTGCTGTTCCACCAGGAGCTGAACAAGTACCGGGCAAAGTGCAGCATGCTGTTCCACTATGACTGGATCAGCATCCCCCTCGTCTACACGCAAGTACGCGTCCCCGTCCCCCCATTCCAGTGAGACACACAGAAGAATCAGAGATAGTGCCCGCCAGGCTGTTCAATCCTGTGAGACACTGAACAGGCAAGGGCTGAGGCTCTAAGCTTCCTGGACCCCCATCCCACCCGGTGCTGAGCCCAGACCCTGCTGCATATTTAGTTACTATCAGATGGTCCTCAAGGCAGGGCTGTCATTTCTCCCTGTCCCATTCAGTCCAGTTTTCCTTCTCCAGGTGGTGACCATAGCAGTGTACTCCTTCTTTGCCTTGTCCCTGGTTGGCCGCCAGTTTGTGGAGCCACAGGCAGGGACTGCCAAACCTCAGGAGTCTCTTCCAGGCCAGGAGCCAGCGCCAGCCCTAGGGGACCTGGATATGTATGTGCCTCTCACCACCCTGCTGCAGTTCTTCTTCTATGCTGGCTGGCTCAAGGTGGGCACTTCAGGTGGTCATGCCAGCCTATTCAGTAGAGTATGGGTCCAGGGCCTACCTCATCTTTGGGGACAGAGAATGGGGTTCTCAGCCCATTTCACTGTCTTACAACCTGCAGGTGGCTGAACAAATTATCAACCCCTTTGGTGAGGACGATGACGACTTTGAGACCAACCAGCTTATAGACCGCAACTTGCAGGTGAGCAGTGGGCTGGGGGCCCCAGGGCAGCTCCTTGCCCTCCTCCGCCTCGCCAGCTCCTCAGCCTGTGTACAGAGAGAATCCTGGTGACGAGCTGCCCACCCCAGGTATCCCTGCTATCAGTGGACGACATGTACCAGAACCTGCCCCCTGCTGAGAAGGACCCCTACTGGGATGAAGATGCAGCGCAGCCGCCCTACACTGTGGCCACAGTGGCAGAGTCGCTGCGGCCTTCTTTCCTGGGCTCCACCTTCAATCTGCGGTGAGTGGTGGGTGCTGGTGGCGGCGGGGCTTGCCTCTTGGGCTCCGGAACCCATGTCCCCCCCGCACCCTCCACCCGGTCCGGAGCCCACTAGGCACCCAGGCTCGCTCAGCCCGCCCTCCCTTCTGGCCACAGCATGAACGACGACCCTGAGCAGAGCCTGCAGGTGGAGGCGTCCCCTGCGCTGGCTCGACCGGCGACCGCGGCACAGACCCCGCTGCTCGGCCGTTTCTTGGGCGCAGGAGCGCCCTCCCCCGCCATCAGCCTCCGGAACTTCGGCCGTGCACGAGGAGCCCCCCGGACCCCTCATCTGCTACGCTTTCGGGCCGAGGAGGGCGGCGACCCCGAGGGGGCTGACCGCATCGAGGAGGAGACCGCGGAATCAGAGGATGAGGCCCGGGAGCCGTGAGCGGAGGCCGCCCGGGCCGGGCCCACCTGCCAGCCCCAGCCAGGCCCGCCCTCGCAGCCTGCCTCGACCCACTGCCCACTCTCCCCGGTCCCCACCTCCCGGGCTATGGAGCAGCACTGCCTGGATGCCGACCCGGAGTGTTCAGAGACAGAAATTGAAGATGGCAGGAAGGGCCTGAACCGGGCTGGGGGTGTGCCACGTTGAAGGTAGGCGGGACAGCTGGGGGAGGTGCCCTGCGCTCGGGCGGGCGCTGTCTCCTCAGCAGTGGGGCTAGGCAGCTGTCAAACTTGAGGGAGAATCTGCATCCCTGAAGGGGGTGTTTAAAAACAGTGGGCACCGCCCCCCTTGTTTCTGACTCACTAGATTTGGGATGAAGCTCGATTTTGTTTCTATTGATTTCTAAGGTCATGCTGTTGTGGCAGGTCTGAGGATCACAATGTGAGAAATGTCTGCAAGGACACACCCTTCTTGATAACCTTACTCTGGAGAAGGATCAAAGTGTCTGCTTGGGGGAACTTTTGCTTTATCAATACTGTTCAATTTTGTGTTTATAATGAGAACCCATTCATTCACTGTGTACTTGCAGTTGTGTAAAACTGAACTGGCATACGCAATTGGGAAGGAAATGGTTTGGGAATCTGCCCTGAAGGCTGGTTAAATTTAAGACATGAAAGTGATCATGTACAACCCAGCTTTGACTTTCAGTACTTGAATGCTGAACTCTTCTCTACTCTCAACAGGGGTTAATGAAGATTAAAGTGTCTCCTTGGTGGTGCAGGGGTTAAAGTGCTATCAAGCTTTTGTCAGCCACTACCATCACAGTGGCATGAGTTTGATACCTGGCCAGGGAGCTAACCCACATGGTGCAGAATCCTCTCACCACCCCCTGGCACCTCTGGGCCCATACCCTAGTTTAAGAAAAAATAAAGGAGGGCCTCCCTGGTGGCGCAGCGGTTGAGCGCTGCGCTGTGGAGCTGTTGGCAGCGAGTTCGACGCCCAGCCAGGGAGATTCCCACATGGTGTGGCAGACCTCTCCTGCCTTGCCCGCTGCTCCCCTCAGCAGTGTATTTCTGATCTGCCTGTTCTGCTCCCCACTCTGTCTCTGGTGAAGCCTCTCGCCACCCCACACCTCTGGTCTGTACCCCAGCTTGTATGTATAAATAAATAAATCTTTAAAAAAAAAATAAAGGAAATGAAAAAAGGAGTGAAAGCTTCAGTTGCATGGTGTGCCTGCATTGCTAGAGGGGTGGAAGGTCCCAGAGGCCTGGATTGGAATAGTTGCTAGAGTCCTGCCTTTTAAGCAAATGCTCAAGTGGATGTTAAGGGCAAAGGTTGACAAATGCCAGAACTCAAAAGCACTTGAAGGCAGAGGCTGAGTGTAGCCTTTGGCATTGTCAACTCACTTGATTCTAGCTGCATGGGTTGGAACATTTTTAAGCCTTGGTATCCAAGCTACAATGCAGACATAGTATCACTCATAATAATTCACTACCAAGGTAATCATTTTTGTGTCTGGTTCACAGAGGGTAGCTTTGACTCCAGGGAGAAAGTTGTCATCTGTGAACTGGAGACTGAGTAAATGGACTTAATTTTTTTAAAGAACCCACTGAGGGATTAAAGGAAGTGAAGGGAGAGGTCTAACTATCAGTCCCTGTAGCATTCAATCTAGAGAATAAAAGGAGTGCAGAGTATTGCTTTACAAATCTCTCAGTATGCATTAAAAAAGACTAAGATAAAAATCACTGAGTGGAAGCTACAGAGCCAGAGTGCTTTAGAGTTGAATTTTTTTTTGCCCTTATACTGAAGAGTTTCTTAGTGTACCTCTTCCCAACTGTCTGTTCACAGGAGTCCAATTTTTACTAGGTTGCCGAAACCTAGGAACTCGCACTTTGGCATTTAAGATTATCACTTCTCTCCAACTTTAAGCTAGATAAAATCTTTCTACATTCCTTTAGCACATACCTGAGTGCCAGATAGATTAGCTTGTACTCTTCCAGGTACTGGAGACAGTAGTTAACATGGAATAAGAATAAGGGAAATAGGGCCTCCCTGGTGGCGCAAGGGGTTAAGTCTCAGCACAACGAAGAAACCAGCCACTGCAGCACAAGATTGATCCCCAGCCAGGGAATTTCCCACATGGTGCAGCAGACCTCTCCTGTCTCACCTGCTGCTCTCCTCAGCAGTTTCAGCAGATCCGCTTGTTCTGCTCCCCACTGTCTGTGGTGAATCTTCTTACCTCCCACCATGCACCTCTGGCCTACATCCCAGCTCTTGTGTGCGTAAATAAGTAAAAAATCCTGTGATCAGGGAAAAACCTAAGAGTGAAAGAACAAAGACCAGAACGGAGTGAACTAGTACTTTAAGGAAAGTGCTTCCAACTGAGAGAATAGCAAATTAACATGTCAGCCATGTCAGGATAGTGGTAGTCACTAGAAAAAAGGACCAGGTTACCTCGAGCTCAGATTTTAGCAAGGAATTTGAGAAGGAAATAAATCCGAATACTTCTGCACAGGGGTGCAGGAAGGGGTTAGGGTTCAAGATAAAAGTCAACCTCAGAAAGCTATAGAAAACCTGACAAAACTGATGTGTACATGTCTTCAACTTGCTTTCAATAATGCAAAAAAATTTGGAACATAATATACCCCAAAGGCTGGGACCTCCTGATACAGCCTGCTTGGCTTGCATGCCACTGAAAACCAGACCGTGGAGGTGAGAAATCATCTCCCTACTGTAAGAAGAGCACGGATAAGTCTGTGCCTGCAGTTAGTACGCACTTGGAAGAGTCTGGGTGAGGACAATGGTAGGGCTCTAGTTCCAGCCACCATCTCAGTTTTGGTCAACATGGGCAGCCAGAGTATAAAAAAGTTATTCAAACAATTTGAACAAAGGACAAAGAACAACAGACCTTTATTACATGAGCTAAGAGAGAAGGGAGGAGGACTTATTTGCCTTTCCGGGCCTTGATTTTCCTCAGATAGAACTCTAGCTCCTTGCCCTCGAGCACATAGCCATCTGCTCGGCCACACTGGCCTGGTCTTGAAGCAATGCATGCTGCAAGAGAGAATGCATATGGCCCTTAGCAAATGGTAATGTGGTCGTACCCAAATCTACTACCCCCCCTTTAAAAAGGTCCACGTTGGTCCAGATATCCTGGGGGCAGGCAACAGACATGCAGCCAATTGTCTCCTCAGACATACTTTATCATCACTTGAAGTCAGTAGCAGAACTGGACAAAGTTTTCATCACTGAGACAGCCCCCTCAGTCTGGGCACAGACTTCTCAAAGCCTTAGGACTCCTGTCCACTAGTTCCAATTTCTGTCTCACACCAGTTACTCAAGTGTTGTAATTTGTGTTTATGGTGTCATCACTAAACCCCACAGATGACCACATAGCTGTGATCAAAAGAACTGAGACAAAGGTAAAATGCAGAGTGTGTACCGCGCCGCCCCCCCCCCCCCCCCCGCCATCTCACCAAGAAGTTTGCCCTGCTGGAACTGCTCCTCCAAAAGACTGCTGATTTTGGCATTCTTTTTCCTTTCATCATATTTCTTCTGAATTTTCTTTGATCGCTTTTTGTTCAGGATCTCTTCCTCTTCAGGAGCCTGAATTAAATCAATAGATGGATTAGTCAGGGCTCCCAATCTCAAGCCCTAACCCAGGGAAGGAATGGCTTGTCTTCTTGAACCATGGCCAACCCAACCCCTGCCTTCCTCAGCACTAAAGACTCATCTCTCTCCCTTCAGTAGCAGAACTGGACAGAGTTTTCATCACAAGAAGGCAGGAATCAGTGGCTCCCTCCCCCCGACAAGATGAATCCCCAAACATACCAGCTTGGCCCCCTTCTTGCGACCCAGGAGCATTGCATAGTGGGACTCATACCACTGCCGGTATGGCGTGCTGTCTATAAGCACGATGCAGTTCTTCACCAGGGTCTTGGTGCGGACCAGCTCGTTGTTAGATGCGTTGTAGACAACATCAATAATCCTTGTTTTGCGAGTACAACCTGCCCACAGGGGAAACACAGAAAGCAAATCATGTAAATTAGCAACAGCCTTGAGGTGTCCTGGTGGGGTCTAAAGGGAAGGGAAGGGCCTACAAGGGCGGGTCGAGCATTTACTTAACTGTAGGGCATTAGCTCATCTTCCCCAAGCCCATCTTTCCAGAGGTAGCTGGAAACCACATATACATAATCTAGACTCAGCCCCAGTGCCTGAGGTTTATAGGAACTAAGAGCAGGACAGGTGGAAGAGCTCTCTGCAGCTACTGCAATCTCAACGACTTTCAGCAAGAAGAAACTTCAAGTATCTTGGTTGAGGCCACGAACAACCTACTAAAAGCACTCACTGACATTTAGAATGTTTTAGGTGCAGAATTCCCACCCACTCCCAGAGGGCCTCACTCACACTCAGAGCCCCAAGAGAAGTTCCCCACATCCAGCCTCAGGGCTCGATACTTCTTGTTGCCTCCTCGAACTCGAACTGTGTGTATGCGCCGAACACCAATCTGGAGAAGACAAGACAGGAAGAAGGTTATCAAGGAGCAAGAGGAGCTACCGAAGGGAAATGGGCTGGACGGAGGCAACAGTCAGTGTAACTATGACAAGTCCTAGCATTGGCAAGTGGTACACAGGTGACCAAGACGGCCACAGCCACGCCTAAGGATACTTTTTCATCATTCTAGTCACCTCCAAGAGCAAAGAAAAATCTCGTTTCCAAACACTCAAAATTAAGTTTCTGTGCAACAAAAATACCGGGTTTCCGACAAGAGGCGTCCACTCCCTCCAGACTCCATTTAAGTCCTAGTGCACGGGATGACTCCACTCATCAATCCCTTTTAGTATTTACCCAATATGTAAATGCGAGGCCTCCCAGTCCCTAAGGCAAATTCCATTCCTCCGTGGATTCAACAGCCACGCGTGGAGGCTGCACCACGGTGGAGAGGGGCGACCTCCGAGAAATGAAGGCCTAAACGCAAGCACCCACCTTAGTGTTGGCAGCTGGGCGTCCCAACTCATACTTTCGCTTCTTGTGGTAGGGCTTTCTCTTGCCCCCGGTCTTGCGGCGTTTGTGCCAGTTGTCCCGAGAGATGCCTGTAAGGGGGAAGGGGAGGGAGAAGCTTGAATCTCTGGAGCCGGAGGCCCGAGCCTCGCTAGATTCAGACGCCCGCGTCGGGCGGGCCGCACGCTCAGTTCTCCAAGGTTGGATTCCCCACCGCGCAATCGGGAGTTCGCAGCATTACCAAGGTGTCATCATACACGTGCAGCCCTGCACAGACGCTTCCCGCGGCAGCCACGTTGGTGCCGCCGAACCCCAAGCCCCTACACCCCCCGGAGCGGACCTCGGCAGCCAAAACCAGATCACCACCCTCCTCGTGGCTGCTGGTTGCCGGAGGATGAGGCGCTCGCATTCCTTACTCAGCGGTAAGGCAGGATGGCAGCGGATTGAACTCAGTCCGCTATCACAGCCCCGGTACACAGCGACACTCACCCATCGCTCGGCGCTGGCCGGAAAAAGGAAACGCAAGCAGTTACGGTCCGGTTTGTAAAACGCAGACTGCCCCCTTTTTACGTATCTTCCGGTCGCCGCCGAAAGGATCTTACGTGTTTGCAACCGCGCCGACTGTCTGCGGGGCTGGGCGCGTGCGCCCAGCTCTAGGAACTCTGGGGGTAAACTGGGAAGGAGGGAGGTCCCGCGGGGTCTCTTGGGGTGCTGGCTTTTGATAGAAGTTGAGGACTCTGGTCACAGCTAGGTGGAGTGACTGGTTTTATGCCGGTTTTGAAAAGAGTCGTCTCAGAAAAGACTCGTTGCAGTAGTCCAGAATGAGAACGTGTGGATGCTGCTGCCCTGGGAAAGGGTGGAGGGCTGTAAAGTTGGAAACGAGTGGTGAACTTGAATTTGTGTTGAAGGGTTTGGTGAGGGTTTATGGAGAGAGCAGTGTGCCAGGCAGGCTTGCCTAGATTCTTCGCGTGATCAGTTAGCTGGATTTTACTAACATTTACAGAAATGGTCTAGTTAGGACCGATGGTCTAAGGTAGGAGCTATTATGTGCATGTTTATTTTGCGATCTTGGTGACTTGTGTAAGTGGAAACGACAGGTCGTCCTTGTAAGAGACCTGGACAAATGTTATTTTGAACATCGTTGGTATATAAATGATAATTAAAGCCAGCAAGATGAACTGAACCCAGGGAAAGACTGCAAAGCAAGCTTTTTTAGTAAAGGCTAAGTAAATACTTCAGGTCTTGTGGGCGCCGGGTCTGTGTCACAGCTGCTCAATTTTATTCTTCTAATGTGAAAGCAGCCATAGGTAATAGTAAACGAATGGATGTGGCTATAATCCGGTACAACTTTGTGGATACTGGAATTTACATGTCATGAGACACTATTTTGATTTCCCTCCCCAAACATACAAAAATTAAAAAACAGCTTATGGATCCAGATAGTATGCAGTAATTTTCCCCGCCATAGAGAAATCCAAGAAGATGGCCTCAGACCAGAGCTTGAGGACTCTCAACATTTAGGGCTAAGTAAAGAAAGAAAAGGAGCTAGGAGCAATCAGAGTAGAAGCCAGCGCAGGGTGGTGTCATGGCCTAAGGCCACAGTGAAGTCTAGCTCAAATGAGGCCAAAAAGTGATCATGGAGTTAATAATCTGAAAATTCCTAGTGACATTGATGAGAGCACTTTCCATGCAGTGGAATGGGCAAAAACTTAACAGCATATGTAGGCAATTCTTTTGAGAAATAAAACTAGAGAGGAAAGAATTAGGCTGGAGAAGAACACCCAAAAGAGGGACAGCTGCAAACTACCTAAAGGACAGGCCCTTTTACACTTGACTCCAGATCCTTATACCATTTTTTTCGGAGAGATTCTCTCAAAATTATTGCTTATTTCATCTGTATTTCAACCTTTCTGGTCCTAAATTCCATGCACATTCAGAATAAAATCTAAATTCCTTACCAGACTTGCAAGACCTGGGAAGTGTAAACTTTTAGCTCTTTTTAATTTTTATTTATTTTTTAAAGATTATTTTTAAAGATTGATTTTATTTATGCATACAAAAGCTGGGGTGTAGGCCAGAGGTGTGTGGTGGTGGTGGTGGGGAGTGAGAGGATTCACCAGAGACAGAGTGGGGAGAACAGGAGGATCGACTGAAATACACTGCTGAGGGGAGCAGCTGGCAGGACGGAGAGGTCTGCTGTGCCATGTGGGTCACCTTCCTGGCCGGGGATCAAACTTTTGCTGCAATTATACCGATTATCCACTTTCTAATCCTGACATAGGTTATTATCTTTTTTCAGACCAGTCTCCCATCATTCTCCATTTCATAAAATCTTTTCACCATGTCTGTGGAAGTCATTTTATCAGAAAAGTCCTTTATATTTTCAACTTCTCTGAATGTCTCCTTTTTCTTCTAACAGAAATCTGGTTATCTTGAGGACTTTTCTTCTTTTCAGCCTTCTCCTGTGGAAAATGAGTACATTTCTGTTCTCTAGCTGGGAGACTGCGGTGCTCCATGGTCTTCATTGCTAGTTACAGGCTGATCTTACTCTATCCTTCCTAAGACCTACAAACTACAGTTCATGCTATAAGACCATAAGCCTTTATCTACTCTTTTGCACTCATCTGTAAATCCTGGTTCTCATCTTGTGCCTAGATTGTATATGTTAACTGTCACTTTCTCTAGTACAAATCTAATACCAGTTCCTTAGTACTATCTTATCTTGGGTGCCTGAGAGTATCCTGACCTTCCTCAACATTAACTTTTCACCAGTCCCTTTCCCTGTAGTCCTTAAACCTGAGATTAATCCACCTTCTTGTGCCCGATTCCTGGGTTACAGAATGCTGCTGTAGACTAGTGACACTAGACAATTAGTGTTAAGGAGTCTTCAGCACATCACCAAGACTGCAGGTGTGGATCTGGTCTCCAAGGAAGAGTGCAGAATCATCAGCACTCTCTAGAGCTGCAGTGTCCTTAGTCCCAAAGGCCTTCCCACACACCACTCAATAGGTTTGACACCCTTCCCACACACCACGCGATAGGGTTTTGTTTTTTTTTTTAACTTTCTTTATTGTTAGACATAATGTGTAAACACAGAAAACAGCAGGATCCTCTTGGGCTTCAAAAAATAGCAAGGAAGAGGTCCCAGAAACTTTTTTAAAAGTACAAGACATTTTAGTTCCCAGGTCAAGGGTGTGGTAGGTAGGACAGAGCTGAGAGTTGAACTAGAGGCTCCTCTCTTCCCAGAACCAGGACAATCCCAGGGTGCCTACCATAAGCAGCCAGTCCATTCAGGCAAAATGCTGCCCCAGGGAAAACTATACCAGAGAGACTTCCCTTTCGGAGAGAAGGGTAACACACAGGATAACTAACAGCTCCCTCATCATCCTTGAGCCCCTGAAGGCACAACTAAAGAAAAGTAGTATCCTTGTCACTCTGATTCCCTCCCCAGGTGCCCTGGGCTCAGACCAGACACTCCCTGCTCAGACCCTGACTAGACCCACCACCTACCCAAAGTTCACTGGGGAGGGTGGGAAAGGGCAAAGGCTGGCTGTGAAACCAAACAGATCTTTATTTGTAGTTGTCACTGGTGCCATTTCTTGCTGCTTATTTGTTGGCTGGCCTGCTCTTCCAGCTGCATGGCCAGGCGCAAGGCCTTGATGACGTCTGACAGGAAGAGAGGGTGGTGCACAGGGCACAAGTGAGCACCTCAGAAGCCCCATTCCCTCAAGGCAGAGTTGCCACCACCCGCAGCAACTGGACCCTTCAGCTGCACCCACCTTGTAAAGCTGAGCAGTGCTTGGCCTGCTGGGCCAGGGCAGACTCTGCTTTGTTCACAAAGGTTTCCAGGTCATAGTCTGGCTGCTCAGTCATCTCCGAGAGCTCGAGCCAGCCTGGTCCTTGCTGCAACAACACAGGAGCACCTTGACAGCTCAATAGTGACCCAATCAATTTAGCAAGTCACTCCTGCAGCTCTACCATCTGCAGTGCAGGCACTTGTGGCAGGCCCACCCCCTGCCTCCTGGCCCTCTGTGCAGCATTCCTCAGCTTGAATTCATCTTTCTTCTCTACCCCAAACCTGCCCCTGTGGCAAATGAATGTCATCATCTGTTTTGAGGCCCAAGCTAGAAATCTGGGCAACAACCTTGTTCTTTCACTCTGCTTGTCCACCAATCCCACCCCTAAGTGATTCTTCAGCCTCATGCCCAGTGCAATCCCATGGCCACAGTCACATTCAATCTATGACAAACATGGCTCACAGACTCTTTCCAACAATCTCCTAATTCCATTTGTGTTCTTCCACATCCCCAAACCAGGCTCACATTTTAAGGCTTACTATCCATAGTTGGTGTTCTTGGAGCTGGTATACAGAAAGCACCTGGTGAGTGTTCACTGAACAAGCAAGACAGGGTTCCTGTGCATAAACTACACTCCTAGCCGGGTATGTGGGAGGGCCTGGTTCCAGCTAGGAGGATGGAGGAAAGTCTGTGTGAGCCAAGTTAGAAAAGGGGGTGTGGCAATAAGTTGTTCTAGAATAACAGCTAGCTGGAGAGGTAGAGAATTAAGGAATGCTGGTATAGAGGGCTGCCCCTGGTCATCCCAATCTGATGATCCTGGGGAAGCAAAGCCCAGGTCATGTTCCAGAAACGGAGCTGAGCACTGCTGAGAGTACGTGCTAGGGTGGAAAGTCAGTCCCTCCTTTACCAGGGCCAGCTCCCCACCTGTATAATCTCCTTGAGCTCTTCCATAGCCCTCTCCTCCAGCTCTCTGATCTGAGTCATGGCTTCATTAAAGCTGGACATTTGGGAAGACAGTTCCTCCTCTTCTTTGGAGAACTAAGGGGACCAAAAGGAGAGACACAACAGGATGGCCCGGTTCCCATCTCGGCAGTTCACGTTTCTGTCTTGCCTCCCCTCACCCTGCTCCCTTACATTGCCTGTGATCAGGGCCCCATTAGAGCTGGCTTCCATCTCTTCTGTCTCCATTTGAGTTGGCTGCTCCCCACTGGACCCACTGTGGGGGCTCAGCTCCTTGACCCTAGGAAAACAAGAAGATCTCAGATCCCAGAGCAGTCTCCTTGGCATAAACACTAAGGCCACAAGCCTCCTAGACACTCATCATTGCCTCTCCCGCCTCCTGCACCCCTCTCCGCATCCCACCCGAATGCAGGTGCCAGTACCTGTCTGCATATCTTAGTGTGTTTAACGTATATTCACAGGAGCTTATGCCCGGCGAGATCATGGCAATCTGCAAGAGCGAACGAGCGTTAAAGGTTAAAGATTTAGGGTGAGGGCACTAGGTTGTCTGCTCCTTAGTGAAGCTGATGGGAGGGTCTCTTCAAGCCACTGACACCCAACATGGTATTTGAGTGCCCACTCTCTCTGGGTCACTTGCCCAGGGACGGGACTAAATGTCTCCCTCTGCCCCACCCCCAAAGAAACCCTTCTTACCATGCAAGTCCTGGAGTTCTCCCCAATAAAGGAGTCCCGCAGCACCTGTGTCAGCTTGCTCTCTCGGAATGGGGTGTGGGCCTTATTCTGTCCCAGGGCCCTGATGCACTCCTGTGGGACAGCAGGGGTAACTGAAGTCCCCTCCTCCCTCACACTGCCCACACCCTCCCTCCACCAGCAGCCTTCTAGGCCAGGTGCCTCTAGCTAGCCCGCTACCTTCAGGGCAAGGAGACTTTTGTTGATTTCTGCACCTTCCATGCGAGTCTGCCGGTCAGCACTGGAAGTATCTGCTCCTCGTTCATTCCCTGCCAGATCCACCAAAGAGAACTTGCCACGCACTCTCCCTTTGGCTCGAAGAAGAATCTGGAAACAGGCGTGGGAGCGCGAAGAGTTGGAATTTGCAAATGTCTGCCCAGAGGTCCTGTGGCATAGAGAAGGGCAAAGTTATGAGCTTCTGGGGTCCCCAGCTACAGTATCTCCAGAGTCCAAGGCACCCCAGGTCCAGAGCAGTGAATTCTCTTGTAAGAGAGGGACACAGGTCAGGACTCTAAGAAGTTCTGGGTCCTCCCATCCCAGACTTCTGTTCTGTCCTCCATGGGTGGAAGGGCACCTCCGTTGTCTATATGGCGCCATTACTTCCAGCCAAGACCCTGAGCTCCTGTCTCCCACCATAGCAGGGGGGAGGCAATAGCAAGGAGAAACCAGAGAAGCCAGAAGCTCTTACTTACTCTGAAGTAAGAGCATGGGAATAAAGCTGGATTTAGATTTAAATAACTTGACATCCAATGAGCAATTGGCCCAGGTCATTCCCCCAACTAAGACCCCTTGAGGCAGAGGTCTTCACAGTCCTCACCATGCTGGGGGAGCAGTGCTCCATGGAAAGAGCAGTGGGCTCAGGGCTAGTCTCAGTCACCCAAACTGGGCATTAGAAGGACACCCCTTCCCCTCCCCAGAACTCTGACCTGCAGGCACTGCCCATGTCGATCATCCTGATGACGTCGTCAGCACAGTTAACCAGGTGCTCCTGCAGTCCCACCACCTGCACCTGCTGCTTGCCGTCCTCCAGCACGCGCAGCTTGGCCTTCTTATTGAGCAAGTCGAACAGCTATGCCAGGCAAGGGAACAAGGCCAAGGCCATCAGGCACGAGGAACCCCACTTGACTCTCCCTCCCCCTTTCTGAGCCTGTCGCAGCTTAGACGAAGGCTGGCAGCAAGGACGGCAGAAAGAAGTTAAGCTGAGTAGCTGTCAGACTAGCAAGCAGCAGCACACTTGGGATGTGGACCTGGCTGCCTCAGTTTGGTGTGATTCTGCTCTTTATTAGCGGCGTGAGCCTGAGTGAGTAGCGGGTTTCTCTTGCTGTCCAACAGTACAGCATTCCTATTTAGTATAATGCAGTAGGTTCTTTTCTGGATCTGGGAATGCTCAAAAAATTTTCCACATAAATGGCAATAACATTCCCTGATCGATCGATCAATCTACCTATCTAAAGAGAGACTATATGGGGGTGAACGTGTACCACTGGGGAAGGAAAGAGCTTCCTTCATGGAAGGAACACCCCTCTGAGAGGGGACCCTGAGGACCACGCCTGCCACAGCGGTTGAGCTGTGGTGTCATCCCACCAGCAGATGAAGCCTCCCTCACATCAAGGCAGAGCAGCCCCTCACAGGCTTAACAGCCCTAGGTGGTTTGGTTTATAATATCTAGCCAACGTCAAAATTTTAGAAAGTCCAGGGGTGCCAAAACCATAAATAAGGGGCTCCCTGCCAATTACCTTCCCATTATAGATCTCAAAGAATGTCACATAGACTTCCAGGCCCAGGTTCCGGTAGCGGGGCTGATTCTTCAGGAGGAAGACATCCCGAGCTGTGGAAGAGAACCTGGATTGAGTAAACTACCTGCCTTGTGTACCCAACCCACTGTGGCAGAGCATACTACTCACAGGCCATCGCATAGATCCCCTTGGATGCATTCTGGGCTTTCCCAGAGAGGTCGCCACCCATAGTCTGCAAAGGGAAGGGACAGAAGACTGTGGTAAAGGGCCCTTGGCACAGGCCAGAGCACAAGTAGCTCTGTCGCCCCCATGTGCCATGCCTAAGTGTGGAAGGGTAAGGCCCCTGTCTGTACCTGGCACAGCTACTCTATCTGGTAATGGGGCACTGAGCAGACTTTCTACAAGAAACTCATAGTCCATCTTTAAGGGACTGACCCAGTGTTGTACTTCAGTCAGGATCTCTCTGGCAGGCCTGAATACTCACGTGTGTCTTGCCACTTCCCGTCTGGCCATATGCAAAACAGGTTGCTTTTCCCCCTTCAAAAATTGTCTGTACCAGTGGCCTTGCTGTGAACCTAGGAGACAGGACAGGGAAGAGTATGCCCCTCTCTCTCGCTCCAAAATGCGCCCCCGAGAACATGGGCCCACTGCCCATTGCTACAGAACTCCTGGGTGCTCCTTCCAAGCATGAAACACTAGAAAGCTTCTGCTAAATGGTCCCCTCAACTCCAGCCCCTATCCAAATGGGTAGGGCTGGAATTGGGTTGGGATAGGATTAGGGATAGGCTGATGGCCCACACTTTGAGCCCCCAGCCCCTGTTGAGCCCTAGAGACACAAGATGAAAGCCTGAGCTTAGCAGCTGGCTTTTCGGCATAAGATAGCCTACTAAGACCAGAGGAAACCTTCTAAAGGTGGCGCCTAAAACAATTTAGGCTTTGTGGATCACAAATATACACACAGGGCCTCCCTTGTGGCCTAAGGGCTAAGTCTAAGCACTATCACTGCTATGGCCTGAGTTTGATTCCCCCGACCAGGAGCTAACCCACATGGTGCAGCAGACCTCTCCTGTCTTGCCCTGCTCTTCCCCTCAGCAGTGTATTTCAGTAAATCTGTCTGTTCTGCTCCCCACTCTGGTGAATCCTCTCACCTCACCCCCTGCACCTGGCCTGCACCCCAGTTCTTCTACACAAAAATAAAATAAAAAAACAAAACAAAACAAAGTACTGTTGTTCCCTTGCAGTTGTGAGCAAATACCAGGGCGGTATTTGGAGGAGCAACTGTAAGTTTTTTATGCTCCTTAAAATAAAATCTATTCATAGTTTGAGAGCCATATAAAAGGGGATCACAGGTCAAATTTGGCCCATGGACTATTGCTTGTCAACCTCTGGCTTAAACAGTGCTATTGAGTGCAATAGATAATATCTCACTTCTGATACACTCAAAGGTGGGTCTGATAAAGCTGAAGAAATGGATTTTGACAGGCCCAAACGGGGTGTTCCTGGGCCAAAAGTGAAGCAGAGCCTCACAGCTCTGTGATGGTTGGTCCAAAGAAAACATGAGAGATCAGAAAGGGCTTAGCATCTCTGTGAGTACTAATGTTGCCACAACACCCCCCTTTGAAAAGAGGAAAGCAGAGTTAAGGATGGGAAACAAAGAGCTGAAGGACTAACCTGTAGACAACTTCATTTGAAGCTGTTTCATCAAATGCGAAGTCAAAACAGAATGCTTGGTTCTCCAGATACTTTGTTAAGTCCACTTTTAATTTGGGCTCATGTACCAAGAGGAGACACTTGCTAGGAATGGAAATCACATCAATTTCTTTCTTGGCCAATTCTGCAGAAGGACAGTATTTCAGGGGATCCTCCCTGGACACAGGGGAACCCCCACTCAGTCCAAAGCCTCTTTCTGACTGGATAGAGCTTACCTTGTTTATTCAGTGGACGTTTCCTAACACAGACGCATATCCTATGCTCTTCAATCTTCAAGAGGATGAGAAGACAACAACCAGCAAAGGTTGAGAGCAGTATTAAAGAAAGTTCGTCCAAACCCCTCCCCTTCCAATTCCACGGCTGGCCTAGACAAGGGCCAAGATCAAATACTAGGACTCTGGGGCCTCCCTGGTGGCGCAATGGGTTAAGCAAAGCACTACGAAGCTATCTGTAGCCACTGCAGCACGAGTTCAATACCCAGCCAGGGAGATTCCCACATGGCATAGCAGACCTCTCCTGCCTTGCCTGCTGTTCCCCTCAGCAGTGCATTTCAGTCGATCTGACTGTTCTGCTCTGCACTCTGTCTCTGGTGAATCCTCTCACCACTCCACACCTCTGGCCCACACCCCAGCTTGTATGCACAAATAAATCTTTAAAAACAACAACAACAGGGCCTCCCTGGTAGCGCAGCAGTTAAGCACTGCACTGTGGAGCTGTTGGCAGTGGCGACGCAAGTTCGACGCCCGGCCGGGGAGATTCCCACATGGTGTGGCAGACCTCTCCTGCCTCGCCCACTGCTCTCCTCAGCAGTGTGTTTCCATTGATCTGCCTGTTCTGCTCCCCGCTCTATCTCTGGTGAACCCTCTCACCACCCCACTCCTCTGGCCTGTACCCCAGCTTGTATGCATAAATAAATAAATCTTAAAAAAACAACAACAAAAACCAAATACTAGGACTCTGCCTCTCCTAATAGTTACTCTAGAGCACAAAGAAAGTAGCTCTGAATTTTCTTCCCAGTTTTCTCACTCTGCTGCCTACAGGAGGTTTCAGCACCACTTTTGTGATATAAGACTCCAGCCAACCAACAGAAGTGGGTGTGTGTTAAGGGGAATTTATAAAGAGCAAACTCTCCCATCCAAAACGAAGTGGAATTGATAAACTCTTATGAGTAAGTGGTGATTTCTACAAGCTCCGACTCCTATAAAGACAAGTTTTCTGCCTCTCAATTGTGCACCTACTCAGAAAGGAGAGGTAGAAGTCCTTTGGGTTTACTTACGGGATCAGTCACAGTAAGTGGATGACATTCCAAAGTGGTCCGAAATTCTTTAATCATCCGGGCAAATTCCCAGTTGGGAAAGCTGTTGTCATACTCCTGTTTGGGACAAGAGCAAACAAAGACTGCCTACAAAGACGGCCATGCTCTCAGAGCTAAACAGCTGCAGCTCTTTATATGTACATGGCCCCTCAGGATTAACAGAGTCCCCACATGATCTCACTTCATTTCTACCCTGACTCCACGCTGAGAACCCAGCAACAAAGCCGTGGGAACAGAGACTGGTCGGGCATATACCCAACTACCCTACCCGAGGAACTGGGGTGAGAACCTTGTCTTTCCCCGCCCCACCCCAGACCAGCAGGCTGGGATTCCCCAGAGCGATTAACCCAACTAATGGTCCAAACTAGAATTTCATTACAGGCCCCATAACACTAGGAGGTGGGGGAAGGCAGGCAACGGTGCCCAGGAGGACAGCTGGCCTTTGCACTGTGATGGCATGCCCAATGGGTAATCAGCATGAAATATTCCTCATCAGAGGGCCTTCAGGAAAGTATCTAAATTAGTTCTTCTCTGAATTCTGGTGAGAAACCAGTTAAACCTTCCAGGTATCAGCATTGGAGCTTCAGAAATAGTAGATTCCAACCGTATCTCTGGTATTAGAAAGGTGCAATTAAGGATACTTGTCCAAAAACCTTGCCCTAGCTCTTCAGAAAGGTACCTGAGCTCGTTTTATTCTCATTTCAGAGTTTTGGGCCCTCTTCTCTTCTCTCTTGTTCTTCATTTTTTCCATTTCCTTCACAATACATGATTTCCTCCGAACTAGGGGGAAAAAAAGAAGCCCACTTTCTTAACTGCCTAGGCAGCTTGTTCTCCAGCTGTTTTACTGAGTCAGTACTAGAGTTTCCCAGGACTAGGCCTTCTCTAGTCTCTTATTATTAAATCACTATATGCAAAGAGAGGTAGCAATAGCTGGGATTTGGGATGGCCAAGCCCATAGAGCAAAGACTTGTTAATGTGAGCACTCCAGGTCTAACCCAAGCACTCTCTCTGCCTGTGGCAGTTTTTCAGCAACCTGGAGAGGGGAGACCCTCCCTGCTTGTCTTGATGGTCGTTCTGGGCTATTCGTCAGGGCTCCTGCCAGCTTGAGGGTACGGGGTTACCTTTTGTGAAAGACTGAGTCGACGGCCACAGGGCAACATGCCCCCATGGGGCAAACACAGTTTGTACTCAGGTGGCAAGGCAGGCTGGGTTCGGAACAGGATGTAGCTACATGTCCTGCACTAGCAGCAGGGCAGCAGACAGCTCAGCGTGTCTACCTGAGTTCACAGGGTTTGCAGAAGAGGTGCCTCGGATGGAATGGCCTTGCTCTTCCACCTCCTCGCTGACCAGTGCCAATGGTATTTCAGCCACTGCGGGACAGGAAATCCTAGGGGGGCCGGCTGTGGGGGAACAAAAGTCATTGGAGAAGCAGACAGGTCAACCACAGCTATGCTCATCTGAGTCCTAGAAGGTTGTGGGCCAGGAGGAGGGGGACTGCCAGCTCAGTAAGAAGTCGGCCTCTAGGGCCTCTCTGGTGGCACAAGGGGTTAAGTCTCAGCACCATGAAGCTATCTGCAGCCACTGCAGCAGGAGTTCCATCTCTGGCCAAGAAGCTTCCCACATGGCAGAGTAGACCTCTCCTGATTTGCCTGTTCCTCCCCTCAGCAGTTTATTTCAGTCAATCTGCCTGTTCTGCTCCCACTCTGTCTCTGGTGAATCCTGTCATCCCCTGCACCTCTGGTCTACACCCGAGCTCTTGTATGCATAAATAATCTTAAAAAAAAAAAAAAAGTCAGGCTCCATCAGTATTAGCAGCATTTGCACTTTTGCCTTCACCCCAGCCCACACCCTAAACCCAACCAGTTTCTGAGTAGGGGCTGCTCCTGGGGCCAAAGCATCTTTAATATTAAAGGGTATGTGAGTAGTTCAGTATGGGCTTCACCATGAAAAGCCTTTATCAGCAGTATGCTCAAACCATCTGAGCTAACTGGTCAGGTCAGAACAGCCTTTAAAAACCTGAAATGTTTTTAGGCTTGACCCTGGGTACTCAAGCTGGCCAGGCCCTACTACTCATTTAGGAGAAAAGCCAGGCCTTTCTGACTTAATTAAAGTCCTGCAACCTGGGTGATTAACAGGAGCAAATACTAAAAAGCCAGGGATAATGGGAACCTGAGCAACAACGAATCATGTTGATTCAAACCACAAAGGTACCGGCCACGACACCTCACTATTTCCTACAACCTGGTGTCACTCTTGTTTACTTTCATTTTAGCAGAGCTTATGAGATTCGTATGATTGTGTGCCTTCCAAAATCTGCACCTACTTTGTAAATCTAGAAAGTTGACAATTGGGCCTCCCTGGTGGCGCAACGGGTTGAGTGCAGTACTATGAAGCTGTCCAGAGACACTGCAGCATGAGTTCGATCCCCGGCGAGGGAGCTGACCCACATGGCGCAGCAGACCTCTCCTGCCTCACCCGCTGCTCCCCTCAGCAATTCGGTTGAGCTGCCTGTTCTGCTCCCCACTCTGTCTCTGGTGAATCCTCTCACCACCCCACACCTCTGGCCTATACCCCAGCTTGTATGCATAAATAATAAATAAATCTTAAAAAAAATAAAAAAATAAAAAGTTGACAATTAACTTAATTTACTTAAGTATATTTTTCAAATTCCACTTTTATAAAGTCCAGTAAGAGAAAAAGCTAATCTATACTCTCAGAAATCAGGACTACAGGTATCTGTGGGGGTTAAGAACTGGAAAGTGGCTTGAGGACTTTCGGGATGTTGGGAATGCTATTTGATGGGGGTGTTACATGAGTGTGTTCAGTTTGTGAACTATATTCAATGATATGTGCAGTTCTACGTACATGTTTCAATAATTAAAAAAGTAAAATAAGATGATTTCCAGATAAGGGGGCAGTGTTGGTGGGACAGGGGCAGTACTGAAGCCGGGGGGTGCAGGAATCCTCGGATATTTCAGAACAGGGAGAGGGCAATGCATGAGGGGTTGCACCAAAGCCTCAAACAGAGAGAGAGTAGATTCATTACTCACCAGAAACTGAAAAGTGCTTGCGGGAGTTTACAGGTGCAGATGGCTCCACCTCCATATCATTCTCCTGAGTGGTGATGCGAACCTCTGGCACGGTGGACATGCGAGTGGAACGACCTCGAAGACCTGAGGAACCAAAGGCAACAGCCAAATAGTGCAGCATTAACAGGAGGGACAACAGGACATCAGGAGGGTGGTCAGACAACCCTCCAAGATTCTGTACAGGGGGAAATGGGTCCCCACCGCCAGGAAAGGAGCTTACCGATTTCCCATTCCTTCCACCTGAGCAAAGGAAAAATTAACAAGACCACCAGTGACCCCAATACTAATTTGCTCACATTCTATAAATCTGAGCGATCCTAAGGACAAGGATACTTCCCACAAAAGCATCTCTCTCAAGTAAATGGAGGGACCTACAACCAATCTGAAATCATTTCTGGAAAGACCTAATCCTTTCAAACAAAAAGCAATACTGGTCTTAACAGCAATAACACATATCACTGTACAGTCTTTCCAACCTCAAAGCAACACAAGAAGGTAAATACCAATATTCCCATCTGACATTAAGTCTCAAATAAATTAAGCAACTTGCCCAATGTTACTCAACTAAAAAGTATCAGAGTCAGAATGTGAACCTAGGACTGTGAGATTCCAAAGTCTGGGCTTTTTTTCACTGCTCCAGGATGCTATACAGATTCAGGTCTGGGTCACATCATTAGCGACCCATGAGATCAGCTAGAGTGATTTTCTGAAATCTTAAAGAATGCTTAACTGAGATAAACACTTGAGGTATAGTTAAATTCTTATCAATTTCTACCCATCTATACAATTTTCTTCATAAGAAACAATATATCACCTATAAAGTAAAAGAACTTATAGCTTTGGAACTAAAATACATGGTGTCATATTTGCAAACATCAACCTGTACTGAATTTCTAAGTAACCTAAGTTTAGGCTGATCTGATAGCTCTAATATAATCCCTATTGTTCGTTCATAAAGAGCATGAATAATTATAATTTTTTTTATTTCCCAAGAATTTGTAAATCATGTTTTTCACTTCCACTGTTGAAAAGCATGTACCTCTATTAAGAGGTGTATGTGTGCCTGTGCAAGCCTATATATACCTGCAAAACCATCTTCATCACAACTTATGGTCACCTTCAAGTTTCCTCCCACCCCCTTTGCTTTGGATTTTTTTTCCTTTTGTGGTAAGAGCACAGAACATGAGATCTACCCGCACACTAGAATTTTAACAAGCTTAGCAATACAGCATTGTTAATCATAGACCCCATGTTGTGATGTAGGTCTCCACAACTTATCTTGCAGGACGGAAAATTTGTAGTCTTTGACCAACATCTCTCTCTCCCCCCATCTCTGTAGCTATGTCAGATGATTTCTCACTGAGAAAGATGCTTGGAAGAAAGAGCAGGACTCATCCTGACTGAAGCTACCTGTGAAATGAGCAAGGAGTCTACTTCACAGTTTCCTGAGGCCCAGGGTCATTCCTGAAACAAATCCCAAGATTATGGCCATTTACCTTCCTTTGGAGCAGGAATTTTGGAGTTGACTGATCTGCGTTTTTGTTTCTGAAAAACAAAACAGACAACCACAAGGCTTTTACCACTTTCCAAGGTCTACCCTGGGTCCATGTGCTGTGCTGAAGTCCTAGGCCATTCCAGGACACAAACCAGCAAAGAGTCAACAAGCCAAGTGAGTCCCCTTGGGCACTGGCTATAGCCAGATGACAGATACCTACCTGGACAGTTACATTCTCCTGCAAGGGCAGATTGTCTTTTGGGTGTAAGGGAAGAAGCTGTAAAAGTTCTGGATTTATAGCAGCCACATCATCAAAATCAATCTGCAAGGAGCAAGTAAAAGTTTCAGTGGAACAGCAGTTTGTTCAGTCTAACCGTATCTCTGAAACCAAGGTTACCCTAGATTTAGACTTTACCAGTTCTAAGTTCCACCACATACAAATAGCTATAAACAAATATATATTCCTTAGTCATGGTTTACCATCTAGCTGGATATGGGTTTCTTGATTTCCAAGTCAATGGCAGATGTCAGTGAGTGAGAAGGAAGTGAAGAGGAAGGCAGACAGGTAGGCAAACTGTCAGGTGGTCCAGAGTAGACCTAGGTCACTTTGCTCGACTATTGTTCTGCTGGACTGTGAGTTCCTGATGGACACAGCCCCCCAGGCACTTCTTGCTGGCTGACACCAACGAGGTAACAAGTTCTAACTGTCCCTTTGACAGTCAAATGGAGGGCCCTTCAGGATCTTATGAGTAGGGATAAGTTCCCAATAGCTACTACCTAACCCTAAATCTACCTACATTTTCTACTGGGCCCAGAAACGTCTTGCCCAGTCACAGCTTCCGGCTCATGCTTTCCCTACTTCCTGCTCATACAAACAATGAGGTCACAATTCTAGGTTTACATCACCAGAGTCCTACAACCCTCTAGGAACAACTCAAAATTCATTAGCACAACCTCCTAAGAGGTTTAAACAAGCCAAAATAGCACCAATATTGATTATTTGTATCCTAAAATGAAACAAAGCTGAAGCATGAACTCCAGGGTGAGAGCTTTACCTTCTAGATATGCAACCTGTATTTATTAACTGACTCAAACATTTATTAGTCATGAGTAAGGTAACAGTTCAGGGGAAGGTATTTAGTGATGAATTAAGACTTATCATTGCCCTTGTCTTCAGGAGCTCACCTTCTAATAGAGAAGAGATGTCATATGCACAAGGGCTAGAAACCTAAGTCCCATGAGACAGGCAAGGAGGGGAGAATCACCAAATGCAAAAGCTGGCAGGTCCATCAGTAACCATACTTTCATCCCTCTTTCTACAGACCCTGACCACACATGATCGCCACCCCCATTTCTAAACCCTACATTACAGAGATAAACAAAAGGAGACCAGAGTTCTAGCCCTAACTCTGATATTAACATTGATTAATAGCAATAATTATTGATTCTGACATTGATGATTCAGGGCGAACATCCAAGGAGGAGGGAATAAGAGCAAGGCACTAGGCATGGCTACAGAGGGGAAGCTGCCCCATTTGCCCATGGCACATTGGGATCAGATCCTGAAAAAGCTCTGAATGTCTCATTAAGGAGCAGAGATGCCTTATTCCAAAGGCAGTATTCAAGCTGGAGTGATATCCAACAAAAGTTATATTTTTAAGCAAACAACAAAAATGAGGAAACAAATCACGAGCTACTAATAGTTGGTAGAAAGGACACATACATAAGGTAATCAATCTTTTTTAAAAATATTTTATTTATTTATGTGTACAAGAACTGGGGTGTAGACCAGAGGTGCGGGGTGGTGAGAGGATTCACCAGAGACAGAGTGGGGAACAGAACAGGAGAAGTCACTGAAATACACTGCTGAGGGGAGCAGTGGGAGAGACAGGAGAGGTCTGCTGTGCCATGTGAGTCAGCTGCCTGGGTAGGGATCAAACTCATGCCCTCAAGCCACAGTGGCTGGGGAGAGATTGACAGCTCTAAGACGTAATCCCTGCACCACCAGGGAGGGATCAACCTTTTTATTTCTCAAATACACCACCTGAACATCTGCATACCTATCTACCACAATACGCTAAACAAGTTCATTAATGTGTTTTTAAGTTCCATGAGAGTAACCAGGTCTATCTTATCCATGTGTGTATCCCCAGCACCAAACACACTATCTGGGAATTCTGGAAAAATGACTTGCAGAATAAATCCTCACAACAAACCTATGAGGTAGATATTATTACACCTTATAGATGAGGAAATTGAATTTCTTTTTTTTTTCAAGATTTATTTTTTATTTATACATACAAGCTGGGGTACAGGCCAGAGGCATGGGGCGGCGAGAGGGTTCACCAGAGACAGAGCGGGTAGCAGAACAGGCAGATCAGAAATACACTGCTGAGGGGAGCAGCGGGCAAGGCAGGAGAGGTCTGCCGCGCCATGTGGGATTCTCCCTGGCTAGGCGTCGAACTTGCATCACCGCTGCCGACAGCACCACAGCGCAGCGTTTAACCGCTGCGCCACCGGGGAGGCCCCAGGAAATTGAATTTCTAAGAGAGGCAGAAACATGCCTGTGAACACATAAAGTAGTAGTGGTAGAGCCAGACTAAAGACAAGGTTTTCAGACTCCTGGTCTGGTGATCTTTTCACCACATCACAATGGTTTTAAAACATAAATGTTGGGGGACCTCCCTCGTGGCACAACGGGTTAAGCGCAGTGCTGTGGAGCTGTTGGCAGCTGTTGGCAGATGGCCGGCCAGGGAGATTCCCACATGGGACAGCAGACCTCTCCTGTCTCCCCCACCGCTCCCCTTAGCAGTGTATTTCAGTAAATCCAACTATTCTGATCCCCACTCTATCTCTAGTGAATACTCTCACTCCTTGCACCTCTGGCCTATACCCCAGTTCTTCTACACAATAAAAATAAACAAACAAACAAACAAATAAATGTCATGTATCTCCTGTTCTCAAAATCCTTCCAAGGATCCACTACTTACAGAATAAAATCTTAAACATCTTAGTTCAGGGCCTCCTTGCTGGCCCAACAGGTTAAGCGCAGCACTGTGGAGCTGTTGGCAGTTGCTGCAAGAGTTCGATGCCTGGCCGGGGAGATTCCCACATGGCACAGCAGACCTCTCCTGCCTCCCTGATGTTCCCCTCAGCAGTGTATTTCTGATCTGCCTGTGCTGCTCCCCACTCTGTCTCTGGTGAACCCTTTCACCGCCCCACACCTCTGGCCTGCACCCCAGCTTGTATGCATAAATAAATAAATCTTAAAAAAAATCTTAGTGTCAGACTCTTCAGTTTTTTTGTTGCTGCCAAGCATCCTGAGCCTCTGGGGCCAGCTTCTTCAATGATCCCCATGGAGGCCATATCACTGTTTCTGCTAAGCCTTCCTGGCGCACCCCACAAGCTCAGATTAGCGTCAGTGAGCTTCCACCTCTGAGCACTCATCCCAAATTGCCTCCTGTTATATAGTGTTATAGAAACATAGTCTTATCTCAGCTAGGTTATCAATTTTGCTTGCAGAACAGACATCCTAGTTAGTGTACATTCAGAAGCTAGCTTTGTGTTCACTTTGGCAGCATATATATTAAAATTGGAATGAAACAGAGGTTAGCATGGCCCCTGTGCAAGGATGATACCCAAATTCATGAAGTGTTCTGTACTGGGGGAAAAAAAAAAAGTTAGCTGGGGTGAGATCAAAGTTATAGAATTCTGGGCAGTTTGATTTCTATAAACACAACAGAAACTATTGATTGCTTCAATTTTGAACACTAAATAAAACCCCAGTCCCAAGATCAGCGGTAACAAGACAGAATCAGAAACAAGGCTCTCACAAGTCCCAGTTCCACAGATCTTTAAGGTAGGGCAGTGTTAAATGCAGCACATGCATTTTCATAAAACCTACCTCTTTGCCCTTTGTGGCACCTCCTTCTGTCCATTCCACTGAAACACAAGATTTTTCCAAGCTCACAGTCCTTACATTGGCACTGTGAATTAAGCCTATAGAAGAAAAAGGCGAGAGTTAGCCATCTTTTTCACTTATAGAATGTCAGGAAGATTCAATGAGGAATTGAGGGGAAGGACAAGACAGCTGTTTTTTTTTTTTTTCTCTCCTAGAAAATAAACCTCCTGGAACTTCACCTTTAGAACAACTGGCAGTGAGGTGGGCATGAGACAGGTCTGAACATGACTGCAGGGAATAAGGATTCATCCCTACCCAAAAGAGAAGCTACAGGGCCTCCCTGGTGGAGCAATGGGTTAAGCGCAGCACAATGAAGCTATCCAGAGCCACTGCAGCACGAGTTCAATCCGCGGCCAGCGAAATTCCCACATGGCACAGCAGACCTCCCCTGCTGCTCCCCTCAGCAGTGTCCTTCAGTAGATCTGCCTATTCTGCTCCCCACTCTGTCTCTGGTGAATCCACTCACCACCTCTGGCCTACATCCCAGCTTGTATGCATAAATAAATAAATCTTAAAAAAAAAAAAAAAGAGAGAGAGAAGCTACAGTGGCCTGAAGGTATGTTTGGGGAGTCACTCTAGTCCTTAGCTGAACTGTTCCTCAACACAGCACAGAGGTTCTAGCGATGAGGGGTTTTTCCTACCTTACTCCTGATGGTCATGTCAGACCACTATGGGTCAGACCAACTTCGGGAACTGCTTAATAGAGAGACAAAGGCATAGACAGAACAGACTCTCAAGCTACCTGAGAGCGGTGATCTTGTCTGTCTGGTTACTCTCAATGCCTATGCCTGACACACTGCAAATATTTATAGAAGAGTAGAGCGGCCAGGAAGCCGAAATCCCTACAAGGACAGGGCCCTTTCAGCAATGAATTTTGAAAGGGGAAGTGAATCTAGCAACCCTAATTTCCCTGGAGGGTCCACGAAAGCAGGGGAGCCCCGCCCACTCCCGAGGGCCACGAGAGGACCAAGCGCCAGTGCAGAGACCAGGACTGGAGAATCCCCAAGTGTGTCTCAGGCCTTGCAAATTGGTGGAACCACAGTAATTTCAGTCGTCTCAGAACCTACGGGGTCCCCTTGGCCTCGGGACCCCGACCCTCACCGTTACTGCGCTGGATCTTGATGGAGAGACCAGCAAACAGGCGGGCATGAAGCGACGAGTCCATGAGCAGCGGGCAGGTGCGCGGGGAAGAAAAACGCGAAACGCCGAGAAGCTGCAACTCTCTAAATTCTACGAAGCCTTAACGCCGAGCAAACCGCCGCAGTTTAAATCCCGCGCGCCAGCGTCCCTACAAAACGTCATCACGCTGCCGCCAGTCTCGACCGCCAGTCAGAGGCGCCTGCGGGGCCTTTTGGGATATGTAGTCTCCTGCCGGTCTTCCGCTTCCTGGGCCCACCCACTGGCCCGGTCACACCCCTGGTGATTGGGCTTTCAGGGAGCTTGGCCGGGTACAGTGTTGTGGCTTTGTGTCCCTGGTGTTTTCTGTAGTCCGACTGTGTTGCTGGGTTGCCCCAGACACTGAGAACCCTCAGTACTGTCTTTAAAAATGAGAGCTCTGGGGTCCCATGTGCATGGATTCAAATCCTGGCTACTTCAGCTACTGCCTCAGTGACCTAGGACAAGTTAGAAGCGAGACTAATTTTCCTCTGCACGTTGTAGCACTTGTTTCCTCCGCAGAATTATTTTGAGCTTTGCATGTGGGACTGTGTTTGAAGTGCATGGAGACCCAGACTAACTAGATAATAGCTATTTATTGAGTGTGTGCCATGTGCTTGGAGTGGCGCTCCCTGCTGGAGATTGTAGTAGTGAACAAAACACATAGTTCCAGGCCTCCCTGGTGGCGCAGCCGGTTAAGCACAGCACAGTCAAGCTATTCAGAGCCACGGGAGCACGAGTTCAATACCTGGTCAGGGAGATTCCCGCATGGCACAGCAGACCTCTCCTGCCTAGCCCACTTCTCCCCTCAGCAGTATTCTTCAGCCAGTCTGCCTGTTCTGCTCGCACTCTGTCTCTGTCGAATCCTCTCACCACCCCCACACCTCTGGCCTACACCCCAGTTTGTATGCATAAATAAATAAATCTTTAAAAAAAAACCCACATAGTTCCTATTCTCCTTAAGCTAACATTTCTAATATGAACAGGAGACAAAAATAAGTAAATTACGAAGTGTGGTTAAATCTTACGACAACTGGGGTGGAGAATAATGGAGGAACCCAATATTTGCTAATGTGGCCAGAAAAGAAATCTTTGAGATATTTAACTTGAGCCTAGGAAACAAGAAGGAACCAACCATGTCAATATGGAGGGCAAGAGGTAGAGAGCCTTGCAGACTAAAGATCTGAAAGCCATATGTGCAAAGGCCCTGAGGCAGGAGAGAACACGGTTTTATTAGAAAAACATGAAGATACTAGTAAGTAAGGGAGAGATGTGTGAGATCTTTTAGGGGCTTTTAGCCCATATGAATATTTTGTCTCTTATTCTAATGAGAAGTCGCTTAAAAATTTTAAGTAGAGGAATGACAACATCTGAGTTAATCTGATTTTATTTATTTATTTTTTTAATTTATTTATACATACAAGCTGGGGTACAGGCCAGAGGCGTGGGGCGGCGAGAGGGTTCACCAGAGACAGAGCGGGGAGCAGAACAGGCAGACCAGAAACACACTGCTGACGGGAGCAGCAGGCAAGGCAGGAGAGGTCCGCCGCACCATGCGGGACCCTCCTGGGCTGGGCGTCGAACTCACTTTGCAGCTCCACAGCACGGCGCCCAACCGCCACGCCACCAGGGAGGCCCAGTTAATCTGATTTTAATTCTACCAGGCTTGTGGTGTGGACAACTGACTTGAAGGGTAGCAAAACTGTAAGTGAGGGAACCATTTATTAGGCAAGAAATTATGGTAGCCTAGCCTGTGGCAGTGACAATGGAAATGCAGCTATGAGACTGAATTAAAGGTGCACCATGTTTGGGAGTTGGAATGAATGGATCTCGCTGATCCACTGAATGGGGGGAAGGGTAAAAGAGAAAGGGTAATCATAAATGATTCCTAATTTCTGGCCAGAACAACTGAATGGATGATGGACCATTTCCTGAAATAAGGAAGAGGGCTTCTGAAGAAAACAGGTTGGGAGGGTGGTAAGTCAAAGCTTTTATTTTGGTGGGGTTGCCTCACATGTCTACAGGACTCCAGAGTACAATGACCATGTTCATGAGCATCGACTATACAAGCTAGGAGCTCACGGAGAGACAGAGATTTGACAGTCATTTAATGTAGATTTATTTTGTAGTCTTGGAACTGAATGAGATTTCCTAGCGGAAGTGTGTAGATATAGTTACATCTGTAATTAAGCCATGGGACATGCCAACATTTTGAGGTAGGACAGAGAAGGAGAAGCAAAGCAGGTGAAATTAGGGTGGTTTTGAAGGGTTGAGGAAAATCAAGGCATGAAAGCCTAAGGAAGAAGTGAAGGAGAAAATAACTGGAGAGTTGTAGAGAGGTGAGGTAAGATGAGAACATAGAAGTATCTTTTGAATTTGCTACCACCTAAGACACTGGTGTCCTTGACTGTCTTGGTTAAATATTAAGGATGAGACTCAGAGTAGAGAGAGAAAGGGAATGTTGCTTAGGGTTACATGCATATGTAATGAAAGAATGAAGATAGGTTAGGGAATGATAAACTCTAAGTTAGCAGAACATTTGCCTCTGGCAAAGAGTAACATGATTGGAGAGCGGTACTTCAACAAAATAGAAATTTCGTTTTTTTATATGAATCTTGGGTATTCATGGTTTTTTTTTTTCGTCTGTACCCCCTGTGTTAGGAGGTTGATGAAAATTTATAGTCATCCCCTACCTTACTTTACTATTTCCACCTGTGGGTCCAGATCACTGGAAACTTCCTTGCTGCTTTCCAAGACCATAGATTTTTCAGGGGCACTTATTTCCAGTTTCTCATCCTTGGGCAGACCCAGTGAATTTCTCCTCGCCATGTATGGGTTATACATGCCCTCGCAACTTGCTTCTAATTCCAATACCTTCCTATTACAGAAATCAAAAGTCAAGAAATTAACATTGAGTGGTTGTAAAACAAACAAACAAGCAAACAAGACAAAACAGTAAAGCTCATAGGGAACTCAAAAGTCCCAAAGTTGAAAATTTCTCTTGTGCCAGAAATGAAGGGAGATGTCAGCAGCATGGGGAGCTGACCCTGGAGAGGCCTTCGGTCCAGATATGATGAAACCCCCAGGAGGACCTTAGCAAGCATGAAACGATTACATTAGTGACACACATGACATGGACCCCAGCACATTATCATTAGCGCATTGCTATGATTGAGAGAGGTGATAAAAGCCCACCCTGCCTTGAACTGGTAATAGGACAATTGAAGTCTATAAATTGGTAAGCTTAATATAAAAAAGACAGCCAGTATAAAATATTTAGTCATCATCTGAAAGGATAGAGCAAAATATAATAAAGAATACATATTTGGGGGGCCTCCCTGGTGGTGCAGCGGTTAAGCGCTGGGCTGTGGAGCTGTTGGCAGCACGCGATGCAAGTTCGACATCTAGCAGGGGGGAATCCCACATGGTGCGGCAGACCTCTCCTGCCTCGCCCGCTGCTCCCCTCAGCAGTGTATTTCTGATCTGCCTGTTCTGCTCCCCACTCTCTCTCTGGTGAACCCTCTCGCCACCCCACGCCTCTGGCCTGTACCCCAACTTGTATGTATAAATAAAAAATAAATCTTTAAAAAAAAAAAAGAATACATATTTGAAAAAGACTAAAAAAAGTTAAAATTTAAGCCACTAAAATAAAAAAATCAGTGGAACATACTGCCATTCCCAGTGAAATAAATGATTCAGTGGATGCTAGGTGACAGGTTATTGAATATTGGGTGCTTGCATGAGGGCCAGTGTACTGCTCCACAGATTACTTGCATTAGCAATTTGCAAAAGGAAAGCATACCTTTACCTAGAAAAATGTGGCAGTCACTACTGTAGCCAAGTGATCAAACTTCGCATCACTAGCACTGAGGCAACCTGACATTGGGTGTATCCTGATGGGATATGACATGAAGGATATACTGCATCATCCAAGAGACAGTGTCAAAAATGTATAACCCAAAACCAGTCCAGCCTCTAGACTTAGCTTCCTGTTTCTTCTTTCTTTTTTGTGAATAGTTTTATTTATTTATTTACAGAAGAACTGGGATATAGGCCGGTGGTGAAGGTGGTGAGAGGATTCACTAGATATGTGATGGGGAGCAGAGCAGGCGGATCGACTGAAATACACTGCTGAGGGGAGCAGCGGGTGAGACAGGAGAGGTCTTTGTGCCATGTGGGTCAGCTCCCTGGCTGGGGAATCGAACTCAAGCCACTGTGCTGACATCATGATAGTGCTGAGACTTAACCACTGAGCCACCAGGGAGGTCCCAGCTTCCTGTTTCTAACAAATAGAGAGGGTGGTGCTGTGGGGAGAAATCTCTAGTGAGGCCAGAGGCCTGAGGGTGAAAGAATTCATCAGAGACAGAGTGGAGAACAGAAAAGGTGGATTTATTGAAATAAACTGCTAAGAGAATCAGTGAATGAGAAGGGAGAAGTCTGCACACGAAGGAGGGTTTGAGGCTCCCTTTATACTCTGTTTTTTCAGGCTTTCTAGCTTGGGGCCCCAGTTTGCACCAGTTATCTGCTGGGATGTCTGGTCTTTGGCACTGATTTGACACAGAAATATGTTCTGGCCTCTGCGTCTGCATTCCTGGAGCTGGGCTGGTTTTCCTGGTCATGGTGGTGAGTCATATGGCCTCATCCCTAAAGCAACCTTATCCATTCCCTTATCTATTCCAGCCTCCCAAACCTCCTGCTGGGTCAGGAGTGGGGTTTAGTTTTTGAACTTACTAAATTGTACCCCAATAGGTGGGGGAACATTTTGAAAGATCTCATGAGAAATAATGTGGCAAATTTAGAATACAGGACATTTAAGATATCTGACCGGAAGCATCTCAAAATCCCAATCAACAAAAACCAAGAAGTACAAAGACTTCTGGATTAAAAGAATACAAACAATAATCAAATGCAAAGCATGAATCTTGATGGGGCATGATTTAAAAAATTCGGGAGTCATTGAGGAAATTTGAATATAAGGTAGATATGAAAGATTTTAGGGAATTATTTCTAAATTATTTATTTTTTTAAAGATTTTTTTAAATTTTTTATTTATACATACAAGCTGGGGTACAGGCCAGAGGCGTGGGGCGGCGAGAGGGTTCACCAGAGACGGAGCGGGGAGCAGAACAGGCAGATCAGAAATACACTGCTGAGGGGAGCAGCGGGCAAGGCAGGAGAGGTCTGCCGTGCCATGTGGGATTCTCCCTGGCCGGGCATCGAACTCGCATCGCGTGCTGCCGACAGCTCCACAGCGCAGCGCCCAACCGCTGCGCCACCGGGGAGGCCCTATTTCTAAATTATTTAAGTATAAAAACACTTCTGTGATTATATGGAAGATGTTCTAATCCCTGGGACATGCATGTGGAAATACTTAGAGCTGGAGTCACAATGCTTGCAAATTTCAAACAGTGCAGAAAAAAACAGTGAAGGAAAGTAGACCGCGTCACCCCAAAATATGCCTCTTTGACATAAGAATTATTGTGAGTTGAAGGTAATTAAGAAGCAGCAAAAGGATAAGTTCCCTCTGTCCTCCTTTTTTTGCATAAAGACAGGAAGGATTTAGATTTCCCTTACTGGTGAGGGCTCTGGACACTTATCTGCCCAGAGAGGGCACCAGAGAAACCAGCAAACAACACTTACTCCTTCGGCCTCCTGCATGTGTTTATCTCCCATAATTTCCTGTCCTTGACACTTAAAACTGTTTTCCTTTGTTTTATCATTTCCCTATAATTTATCACTCTTTGTTAAAGATGTTCTATAAACCAAGGACTAGCTATTTTTTTGAGTTACTGATCCCAGAATTTCTCCCATCTCCTGTGTATATAGGAGATGACACCTGTTGATGAACTTCTGTTAGTTTTTCTCTTGTTAATCTGTCTTGTTACAGAGTCTTAGCCAGAAACCTAGAAGGAGAGAGGAAAAAATTTTCCTCCCCTACAATAACATACATACAAACATAAGTTAAAGAAAAGATGGCACAATGTTAAGAGATGTTGAATCTGGTTGGTAGGTATAAAGGTGGTTGTCCTTCTGATCTTTTAATTTTATTATATGTTTGAAATTTTTCCTAGTAAAGTTTGGAGGACATTACTAAATGGAGCAGATAAAATGGTATACTAAGACAGTCTAGTGGTAGCTTCCTACCCCAAACCTTGCCCCAGAAATGAGTCTGAGATTTGTTTGAAAACAACCCAATAATCGAGCAGGCCAGAGGGGAGGGTGGGGAAGTGGGAAGTGGGAAGTAATAGTGGCCATGAATAGTGGGTGCTGGGGGATAGGAAATGGCAGCTTGTGTTTAACTTGTGTTTGTTCAAAATCTTCTTCTTAACAATAATGAAGAGGAGGAAAAACAGCAGCAGGAGGAGGAAAAAAAGTGTAGAGGGGTAGAAGATTTGATATACTGAAATAAAAATTGAGAAATGCATGAAGAGACAGAAGGTGGGAGGCAGTCGTGGGGTAACTGGGCCTGTGGCCAGAGAGGTAGAGGGTTGGGCAGCTTGAGTTGGGGGCAAGGTTGAGGGAAAGATGTTTCAGTTGTGCTCCCTACTGTCCTCTCCCTTCCACACCCACTCCTCAGGGCCCAGGTTGGGTGCCCCCATTTCCCTGTGAGGCGGAAAACCAGCAGCCTCATCCCAGCTGGTGCTTAGACAGGACTAGCTTAGTGGGCCTTAGACTTTACCTCCTCACCTCTTTCATGTCCTAGTGTTAGGAGCCTTCTCCTCTGCCAAGTTCACTGACACCCCCAAAGTAACAGAAACTGAAAGGGGGCATGACACATTTTCAATAAAAGAAAAACAACAAACTGAGAAACTATGAGGTGAAGCAGACTTAATAGACCTGATTCAGTTTAAAATAAGTATAACAAACATCCTCAAAAGATAAGGGAAGATATAATTAACAAAAGGCAGGAGCAAGCAAGAAGAATCGACTACAAGTCCTGGGCATGAGAAATGTGATTGCTGAGAACCGTACACGGATTGAATTTCAGGATTGTCACAGCCAAAATGGAAAGATGAACAACAGGATCAGGGGGAAGATTCATCCAAAAGGCATCAGGAAGGAATAAAGAAACAAGGAAGACTGAAAACAAACATGAGCGGGTTGTTAGTGACACACACAGTAGGTGGCTAATCCAGCAACCATTCCCAGCCCCCTTCTTCCTTACTCAGAGACTGAAAGCTAAATACTGGCTTTCCCAGATTCCCACCTGATTAGAAGTGGCCATGTGACAGTTCAGGCCAATGAGATACAAGCAGAAGTGTGGAGAGGGGAGGGCGGCTCTGGGCAGGATGCATATTTTCTTTCTTTCTTTTTTTTAAAGTTATTTATTTATACATACAAGCTGGGGTACAGGCCAGAGGCGTGGGGCAGCGAGAGGGCTCACCAGAGACAGAGTGGGGAGCAGAACAGGCAGATCAGAAATACACTGCTGAGGGGAGCAGTGGGCGAGGCAGGAGAGGTCTGCCGCACCATGTGGGGATCTCTCCGGCGGGGCGTCAAACTGACATAGCGCGCTGTGGACAGCTCCACAGCGCAGCGCTCAACCGCTGCTCCACCAGGGAGGCCCAGGATGCATATTTTCTAAGAGAAGGGAATGGCAAAGAGGATGCTTTGCTTGTAACATGTCATCCCCTTTTTTTTTCTCGCCTTGGACGTGATGTTCAGTCTGGAATTACACAAGTGCCTTGTGATGATGAGGTAGGTTGATAGTCATCAAATCAAAATCCTGGTACACTCAGGACAGCCAAAGAGGAAAGATGGTCAGCCCAAGAGACAGCTGAGCAGCTGAATCATTACCAGCACCCCCAATCTCAGAGCGTCTGTTGTGTGAGTAGAAAGCAAAACCAACACCCACCTATTTATTTAAGCCACCTTTAGTCACATTTTTCTTAACCTGCAGTTGAAAACGTTCCTAAGGATACTGTTCTATATTTTGGGAAAGAGGTATGAAGTTGAGATTCAAAGAAATAGTGCGGGACTTCCCTGGTGGCACAAGGGTTTAAGTCATAGCGCTATGAAGCTATCCTCAGCCACTGCAGCACAAGTTTGAGCCCCCGCCAGGGAGCTTCCCACATGGCACAGCAGACCTCTCCTGTCCTGCCCGCTGCCCCCTTCAGCAGTGTACTTCAGTTAATCTGCCTGTTCTGCTCCCCACTCCGTCTCTGGTGAATCCTCCTACACCCCACACCTCTGGCCTACACCCCAGCTCTTGTATGCATAAATAAATAAATCTTAAAAAAAAAAGGAAAGAATGGGAAAAGGACAGACATCAGTGAAAAAGAGATTTAAAAGATAATTTTTTTTTTTAAATAACATTTTTTTTTTTATTTATACATACAAGCAGGGGTACAAGCCAGAGGTGTGGGGCGGCGAGAGGGTTCACCAGAGACGGAGCGGGGAGCAGAACAGGCAGATCAGAAATACACTGCTGAGGGGAGCAGCGGGCAAGGCAGGAGAGGTCTGCCGTGCCATGTGGGATTCTCCCTGGCCGGGCATCGAACTCGCATCGCCGCTGCCGACAGCTCCACAGGGCAGCGCTTAACCTCTGCGCCACCGGGGAGGCCCTAAAAGATAATTTTTAAAAGCTAGTTTTGGGGCCTCCCTGGTGGCGCAGCGGTTGAGCGCTGCGCTGTGGAGCTATGGCAGACCTCTCCTGCCCCGCCCACTGCTCCCCTCAGCAGTGTATTTCTGATCGGCAGGTTCTGCTCCCCACTCTGTCTCTGGTGAACCCTCTCACCGCCCCACGCCTCTGACCTGTACCCCAGCTTGTATGTATAAATAAATAAATCTTTAAAAAAAAAAGCTAGTTGTTTGAAAATCTTTTTTAAAAAAATAAACTTTTTATTCATTGGTTTGCAATGTCTTATTGTATTGATTCTCATTACTATATGTTTCAGAAATACAGCTTCAGCCTTGATATGTGTACAAAATACACTGCACTCACCAGCAAAGTTCTAGTTCCATTTACCAGTATCAAACAGTCCCCCTCCACCCATGTCTGAAAGTCTTAATAAATTAGACAAACGTGGCAAGAATGATGAAAAAGAAAAAAATAAGTAAATAAATTACAGAATGAAAAAGGAGAAATAAGTACAGATGTGCTACAGATTTAAAATGTTTTTAAAAGTTAACGAACAACTGACATCATTAAATTAAAAAACTTAGACAAAATAAGAAAGTTATAGAAAAAATGTAAAATGTCAAAACTGACACACAAAACAGTAAATTTGAATTGACCAATAGCCAATAAAGAAATGTAAAAGAGAATAAAAAAATTTCCACCTCCAAAGCTCCAAGCTGAAATAGTTACAGATGAGTTTTAGGTCAGACTTTCCAGGTGTAATTAACTTCTGTCTTGTATCAGCAGTTGCAGCTATCAATTAAAGCTGGATCCATATCTGACACCGGACGTTGGAATTAGCTTGACATAATGATCTATATGTACAAAACAAAAAATGAAACTACATTAAGTAGTAGAAGAGAATATGAGGGAATTTTTTAAAATATGTGTGTGAAGAAAGACTTTCTAACTATGCCTGTTTCCCGTATAGTTTTCTTTGGATTTAGAAATAGTTCATGACATGTTTTTAAAATTAAAAAAATAATAAACAAATAAATTAAATAATAAGAATTAAGGAAGTAGAATAAGGAGAAAAAGAACTGTTTTACTATAGAAATTATTTTATCTAATTAAAAAATTCATGTTAAACTTGCACCATATTACATGTCAAATTTCAATAAAACTGGAAAAAATGCAGTATTGAAGTCGCAGATGTTTGAATCAATTTTAAGGTTGTGACTCATATTTAGATAGTCATTTTTAAGTTTAAGGCGTAGTACAAAAACTGGCTGAAAGTTGTACTAGTTTTGTAAATACATGGACAGTTCAGATCACAGACCACAAGTTTCTCTCTTAAGGTGAAGTCCAGCACAAGTTAATTCTTTAGAATGAAAAGTTCCATTTGTTTTCTTGTGACTGCAGAAAACCGTTTTTAATAGAGACTTGTCAGAATTTTTTTCTGAAACGAAAGCACGAAGCTAAGTTTTTGTCTTTGCTGTGGTAGATCACTATATTCCCCAAAGGACTTGTCTGGGGGCGGTGCAGGCCTGCTGAGCTGCTTGCCTCACTCCTCCCTGTTCCTGTTTGTTTTCAGCTGGGAGACAATGGAGCCTACTTGGTCTGCAGGGCCGAAATGTCAATACAGAGGGGGACCAATGGGACGGGATAGGGAAGTCTTTGTGGAGTTGGGGTGAGCCCCAAGCCCTCCTGGAGGATCACCATGGGAAGGGGAAGTGAGGGGTGAGGCACTGTTGTCAGGACGAGGTGGGAAGGTATTGGAAATGGCTTCTGCTTGCTCAAGAAAGCAGAGGTTGTGAGGTTATGTATTGAGAGTGAGTGGGGGAGGTGTGGGATGGTTTCGGTGAGAAAAGGTATAAGCAGTGTCTGGGTGAGTGAGAAACGACCAACAAGTGCCATCCCAAGTCCCAGTGGGCCTGATGTCATTTTTGGAGTCGATGTGACGGAGGAGATATAACTCCATCATCTAACTAAAGGGTAAAACCAGACGAGGAAGTGGGGATAGAAGGAATTAACATAACCATGAACACAATCCCTAGGCACCAGCACCTGAGTTACAAAACATAGGAAGGAGCTAGACTGCAGTCTAGGGGGAAAGATATGGAGATTGAGCCCATTGTAGAATCTCCAGACTCATTTCTAATTCTAGTTAGCCAGCAAACAGGACCCTTCCTCGAAGATGAGCCCCTCCTGACAGAAAGAAGAGGATAAAAACCCGACCTGCCCCCACTAAGGGGCAGCCCTTTCTGCCCGCTTGTGTCGGTGCAAGTGTCCTATACTTCTTTGTCCCTTTTCCTAATAAACCTGTTCTTTACAACTGAGTCTTTGCCTTGTGGAGAAACTTGCCGCCGAAGAGAGCTCTGGTGAAATCTTTCCCAGAGTGAACCCAAGGACCCCACTCCACTCTCGAATCCACCGACTCTAAAAAACGACATCAGATGGATTTGAGAGCGGAGCGGGGTCCTTGGGTTCACTCTGGGAAAGGTTTCACCAGAGCTCCCTTTGGCAGCACGTGACAAGTTTCTCCACGAGACAGAGACTCAGCTATACTTAAAGAACAGGTTTATTAGGACAAGGAAGTAAAGGACACTTGTACAGACACAAGTGGGCAGAAAGAGCTGCACCGCTGAGGGGCAGGTTTGCTAAGAGGTCTGCATGGTGCAGGTCACGGGCAGACAGGGAGGCCGCTGCCCTGCAGAGTGACAGAGTTGGTAAAGGAAAGCACCTGCATAGGAACAGGTGGGCAGAGAAATGGCTGCCCCGAATTCTTGCACGGATGGCACTGATAAAGCCCTCTTTCAGTTGGGAGGGGCTCATCTTCGAGGATGGCTGGCTGTTTACTGGCAAGTCTGTCTTCTACTTATGCTTTGTAATTTAGGAGCTGGCACCTAGGGATTGTGCTAATGGTTATGTTGATTTCTTCTACCCCCACATCCTTGTGTGGGTCTAGTTCTAATCTTATTTTACGCTTTATCTCCTTCATCAGGCCTTCATCAGAGGCATGGCTCAGTTGTCTGATTTTCCCAGCAGTTCAGATGCTACTGGGCAGATGCTGAAAAGAGGAAGATGAGGGTAGGAAGAGATAGAGAAGGCGGAACTGCCGGGGAGGATAGAAATGGGAGAACCAGCTCTATAAATGACCATCATTGTGGGGCCATATTTCTGCACTGCCTTCTTGCCTTCCCTCTGTGGCCACCAAGTTGACTGGAGGTTAGGTCCTTCCTCGTAAAGGAAATCACTCTCTCCTGCCCTCCCCATCTCCTAATCCCTAATACTCCTCTCCCACCTGCTGCTTATTCTTCTTTCCTGGATTTTCACCCTTTCCTGTGGGTGCATTTGCTGGGGCCACCATAACAAAGCCCCAACAAGATATATTTAACTCTTCCCTAACATTAACGAAGAGTGGGGGGAGAGCTGCATTTAATCCCAAAACCCTTCAAGTAGTGATGGAATCTTAGAAGAGACAAGTTTAGGATGGAAGGACAGACACCAGAGGTAGGGGCGGGGATGATTAGTGAATCTTGGACTAAACCTGACTATGAAAGTTTCCAGGAATCTAAGGTGGGATCAGAAAATATTATCATGCAGAGGTGAAGGCAGAGCAACCCAATCTGACCCCAAAGGGATACCTTCCACAATAATTTCATCAGGGAACATTATAAAAGAAGACCCCTTGCCATGGTAAAATGCAGTTCTTGTTCTTTAAGGCTGCCTGTCTGTGTCTATGCAGGTGTCTCTTTCTTTTTTCCTTTCCTCAATAAATTTGCCTGTGCTGATAAATGGGAAAGTCTGCTGAATTCTTTCTCAGACAGATCCAAGACCCCCATGCACAGGAAACCCCATCATCTGAATTCCATCAGAATTTCCCTTTAATTTTTCAGAGTCAAACTTCTTAAAGGAGTTGCCTTCACACCCAGCCTATTACTGACCTTTATAAATCAGGTGCATGTACCTGATGCCTAGTTGAGATAAAAATTACTAAAACATCAGTGCTTGAAGCAGAGAAAGGTTTATTGCGAGCCAGACAAAGAGGCAGGAGGAATACACACACACACGTCTGCCTCCCTGATTAGGAAAGGAAATTAGGTTATACAGGTTTTGGGGACTAGGGTTCACAACAAAGTAGTTAAATTTTATTGACTGAAAAGTGTCTGAGTGGCAAACAAATGTGGTTTTGGTGGAAAGTCATTGTCTGAGCAATCGCAGGGCACTTCATACACGAAAAAGTATGAAGAGGCTTTTCTTCAGATAACTGGAGCTTTGAATTTCTGTTGATGCCCCTCCTCTGGGTAGAGGCCTGTCTTCCGTGATCTGCATCGCCAGTGACCCTGGAGCTCAGCTCAAGGTTATTTGCTTTTACTTGCTCAGATTGTCAGCTAAACTGTAAGTACAAGCTTCAGAGAGAAAAGTTTAGATAAGTGCTTTTTTATTCTTCTTTTTGTGCTTGGGGTCTGAAAGCAATGTAACCCTGTAGACTCAGTTTCAAGTATTCATTTTCTACCTCCCTCTCCCTCACTCACCAATCTCAATATTTTAGCAGGAATGGATGTCCAGTGGTTCACAACCCGCAGCAGATTCCCTTGGAGGCTTGTTAAAGCTCAGAAACCTGTTTCCAACCCATCTCTGATTCAATTGGTCAGGACTAGGACCCGGCCATATGCCTTTCTAGCAAGTATCCAGGGTATGAGGTGTCTCTGCTAGGGCCACCATAACAAGGCACCACTAACCGGGCAGGGGCAGCTCAATCAACAGCACCTTATTATTCACAATTCTAGAGCCCTCATTTTGACTAATTACATCTACAATGACCATATTTTCAAGTGAAGTCCTATTCTGAGGTACTGGGGGTTGGGACTTCAACGTAAGAATTTTGGTAGGTTCAACTGAACTTAAAACACCAGTAACACCAGATGACAACCGATGCTGCTTCAAAACAGGAATCTGGCTGTATTATTCTCCTTTAAAGCCTCTCTTTCTCTCTCTCTCTCTTTAAATTGAGGTAACATTGGTTTACAGTGCTGCATGAGATTTAGGGAAATAGGTTCACACCTCTTCAGAGCCTACAAGCATTTCAATGGCTCCCCACTGCCCTCAAGGCAAATCTAAGCTCTGAGCTCAGCACGGAAGGTCCTGCCATTTATCCACTTGCCCTTTGACTTCTTCAGCTCGCAGTGCTGTGGTGCCTCTGCCTAGAATGTCCTTCCACCCGACTTCTATGGCTCCCTAATGCTCGGTCCATGTGTCACTGAACATTCTGTTACTAGTGTTCATTACACATACCTATCTGCAAGGGCCTCTCACAGGGTTTGGTAGTGTTCCACACACACATTTTTGTTAAATGAATGTATGAAGATAAGTCTTTTCTTGCCCTTTTTTTTTTTTACATTCAATTTTGTTGTTTCACTTCAAGAGTAGTTCGAATTTGGAATGCTGATTATAAACAAAGTCAGACTTTTTGACCTGGTGTAGATACAGTCTTGTCTATATGGTTCCCTTTGCGCCCCCTGGTGGTGGCCTTCGGCCTGGCGGGGGATATAAAAACGGATGATGCAAGGTACAGTATTTCCGGAAACCGGGGCTGGGGTGTGGGGAATTCCGCTCATTTACATACCCAAGATGCATTGCACACAAGATTTTCTTTTCCCTACTTTATAATGACAAGATTCTTTTATTTCTATCTACCTTTTTTTAATCATAAAACTCATACATCTTTCATAGGATTTTCTGAGATGACGTTAGAAGTCACTTTTTTTTTTTGGTAAATAATTACCATTGCTGACCTAGGAGTTACAGTTACGGGAGAACTATGGGAGCAGAGTGTTGGGTATACTCTGGTTTCTCTTCAGATCGTATAAATCTTTCGCCTTTTACTAAAGATTTCCGTGGAGAGGAACAATTCTGAGTTTTTACCCAATTTTTTGAGGTCTTGCTTTTGCAAGACTCACTTATCAGGTGCTAAAATAAGATTGTGGTTTTAGTGCTTTAGACTCTTCGTAAACCGTGTGTCTAATTCTGTTGTAGTATGCTTATGTTCGCTTTATTTTGAGCTTGTTGGTACTTAGTCGCGTCGCGGTGACGAGCTTTTCGTCTTATGTTGCTTTCTTTACGCGTTTTTAAAGTCTTTATCTCCTATTCTCCTATTCTGTCTAAGTGCAGGGCTCTGCTCCCCTGATATAGCGGAATGTGCGCGGGAGCGTTGGGGTCTCCACTGTCTCAGTGACGAGAGCTGACTCCCGCCTGAGGCAGTTTCATCCCTGTCTAGGGGTGTATTTAGGCATGGCTTGGGTTGCGCACCTCCTTCTCGCTGCGGAGTTAAGAAGGTGATGGTGACCCTCGAGGAGGAAGGGGCCCGCTTCAGGAGCGTGCCAGCCTCATTCTACCCCTTAGCAGCCACACAGTTAAAAGAGATTTAAGTACATCCCAGAGATGGATGGACATGTCACCCCTAAGACTTGGAGACCACCTAGCATTGAACTGCTGCCTGTGCCTGGCACGGGGTTTGGCACCGAGCTATCCCTCGATAGGTTTTTGCTACCCAGCAATTATCAGGTTAACCTGTTTTTGGTGCCTTGAATAAAACTGTCAAGTTCAGACTTGGGCAAATCTGTTCACAGTTTTCAAGGCAGTGCCCAAGCTGCAGTTCTGTTACAGGACAGGGAGAAAGGCACCCCAACCCCCCCAAACCTGTCCATTCTAAATAGGTTCTGACGTGCACTGCATCAAGACAAACCATTTAAGACCTTTAATGGAAAGGAACTTAAATACAATTATTGTGCAATACAGAAAAGGCAAAGAATATAGTTTCAAAATCAAGCACCTGAAGTTACTCATCCCCTAGTGGGTAAATGTCCACCCAAACAGGGTTGGCCCAAAACAGGGCCTCTGAGGCCTGAAAGCCTGCCACAGGTCCAAAGCACCTTCTGGCAGGGACCCATAGAAGAGGGTCAAAAATAGCCAGACTGTGGGAGGAAAAGAGCAAAATCAAAATCAAGATCAATGCTGCCACTGTGAACCTCCCCGAGGGGCTCTCGCACCCACGTCTGTTTCAGCCAAACCAGGACCAAGAAGCAAGTGCAGCTGCTTCTTATGTCTCTGCTCTGTGTGTCTCCTCCAGGTTTCCTTCTGGCTCCTCATCCTTTTTCCTTCCTTCCCCAATCTCTCTCCAGCTTCTTCTCCTCCCTGCTCAGCTCCACCCTCCCTTGGGTGGGGAACGGGGGAATCTCCCCTTTTCCTGAGGATCACCCTGTTACAATTGAGAGGGGAGCAGCTCTTCAGCAAGATCCAGCTCTCCAGGCTCGGGCTCTGGGTTGCACGATGCACCTTTGCTTTTTAAAAAACTTAAAAAAAAGTTTGAAGTATAGATGGTTGCTTTTCGTTTATATATATGTTTTCCTGATGAGGTAATTTAGTCTTAAAAGTAGAACTGGATAATTTGTTTTAAAAAATAGGAAATTCTCGTGTTTATCTGTGATTTCAAATTTTTACGTGGCCCAAAAAGCAAGCTATTGTTGTAAATTTGAACTTTAGAAACATTATACTACATGATGACCAAGTAAAAATATACATTTTTTAACTGAACAAAAAAGAAATCAGTACATTTGGAGGACAATTGTGGAAATTTTAATATATACTGTTTTGGATATTACTGAATCAAAAATTTTATTTATTTTATTACTTTTTTAAAGATTTATTTATGTATACAAGCTGGGGTGTATGTAGCCAGAGGTGTAGGTTGGTGAAAGGATTCACCAGAGACAGAGTGGGGAGCAGGACAGGCAGATTGACTGAAATGCACTGCTGAGGGGAGCAGTGGGCGAGACAGGAGAGGTCTGCTGCACTATGTGGGAAGCTCCCTGGCCGGGGATCGAGCTTGTGCCGCAGAAACGCTGGATAGCTTCACAGTGCTGAGACTTTCAGCTCCCTGGCTGGGATTGAATTCAGGTGATGGTGCTGAGACTTAACCCCTAGGCCACCAGGGAGGACCCGATTAATCACCTGTTAAAATTTTGATTTTAGGGGTTACATTTTTGTTTTTCCATATGTGTTCATGTTCCACTCGCCCTACACCAAATCACCTGTCATGTGTCTCTCTCCTCCAGCCTTCCTTTGTCTACTTTGTTCTCTCTGGTAATCATTACTGAATTAATAATTGTATTAGATATTTTTTCTCCCTGCTTTAACAAATTACCACCAACTTAATGACTTAAAGCAACCTAAAGGTATTCTCTTACAGGTCTGGAGATCAGAAGTCTAATAGCAAGGTGTTGGTATGGTTGCATTCTTTCTAGAGGCTTCAGGGGTGACTGTTTGTCTTTTTCAGATTTTAGAAGCCACCTGCTCTTAGGTGACCCCGTCCTTGCATTACTCCAGCCCTCTTCCTTCTGTCATGTCGTCTCCTAAAACTAACTCTAGTTCCTCCTGCTTCCCTTATAAGGACCCTTTGTTTGGACTCCTTGGGTCCACCAGGATAATCCCTCCATCTCAAAATCCTTAATCACACATGCAAAATCCCTTTTATAGTGGAAGGTAACAGGTTCCAGGTTTCAGGGTTAAGATGTGGACATGTTTGGAAGCCATTACTCAGATTACCACAATAATGATATTGTAATTATGAAGGAGAAAGCCCTTATTCTTAGTGGAATCATAATGTGAAGTATTTAGTGGTGAAAAGCGATATCTGAAACTTTCTAATAGCCCAGTGATAAGAGAAATGAGAGAAAAAATATTTATCAAAAGGTATAGGTTTATGGTGTTCATTGTATTATTCTTTCAATGTTTTTGCAGGTTTTACTTTTGAAATTAAAAGTTGGGGAAACTTTTATTTATGTATACAACTTTTATTTTAGGTATTTATATAATACTTACATTTTCATTTAAAATTTCTATTGTTGGGGCCTCCTTGGTGGCTCAGGGGTTAAAGTGTCAGCGCTATCAAGCTATTGCCAGCCACTATGGCATGATTTCGATCCCTAGTCAGGGAGCTAACCCACATGGCACAGCAGACCTCTCCTGTCTCACCCACTGCTCCCCTTAGCAGTGTATTTCAGTAGATCTGCCTGTTCTGCTCCCCACTGTCTCAGGTGAATCCTCTCACTGCACCCTCACACCTCTGGCCTACACCCCAGTTCTTGTATGCATAAATAAATAAAATATTAAAAAAATCAAAAATTTCTATTTTTTTATTAAACTATTATCACTTTAGAACAGTGGTGTCCAGGTTTTTAGTTTTCCAATTATTAAAAAAATTTTTTTTAAATGTCTGGTGTACTATTTTTTACTATCAATCTACAAAAGGAAGACCATTTTAAGACTAAAAACAGTAAAACTGACTTGACCCCAAAGGAAAGGATACCACTTTAAAAGAGAAAATCTATTTAGCATTATGGAAAACAGCTATATTTCCTCAACTTTTCTTTCCTTCATCCACCCAACTAGGAAAACTGAGGGTCAGTCAGTTTGGGGGAAAAGTTGAGCAGCCCCATAGCAATAATATCAGGGTCGTGATGCCCTCTTGTGGCAGTCTGGAGAATTACCGTCTTCTGACTTCATTTCCTCTGACTTGGAGGGGCAATTCCTTTACCACACCTCATTTATTCATGCATAATACCAGGCAGTGTTCTCAGTATTTGGGATGTAGCAGTAAAGAAAACAAATATCCCTGCCCTAATGGAGCTTTCATTCATGTGGAGAGACAAACAATAAATAAATAAATAATGTAATACGTGCTATGTAAAAAATAGCAGTTTACAGGGGCTTGGGGGGTCATATAGTACTGGGAGTGGTAGCGTGCGTTGCAACATGAGAAACAGTAGTCCTCATTGAGAAGGTGACTTTTGCGCAGAGTTGGATGGAGGTGAGGAGTTAGTCATGAGATAGAGATTCTCTCACCTTTGAAAAATCTGTACAAAAAACTCTAAAGCAGGGCTTCCCTGGTGGCACAATGGGTTAAGTCTCAGCACTATGAAGCTATCTGCAGCTTCTTCAGCTTCTACAGCCACTGCAGCACGAGTTCGATCCCTGGCCAGAGAGATTCCCACATGGTGCAGCAGACCTCTCCTGCCTTGCCTGCTGCTCCCCTCAGCAGTGTACTTCAGTAGATCCACCTGTTCTGCTCCCCACTATCTCTGGTGAATCCTCTCACCACCCCATACCTCTGGCCTACACCCCGGTTCTTGTATGCATAAATAAAAAAACCAAAAACCCTAAAGCAAGAAGCATACAGTGTGTCTGGAGTTGAGTGAAGTGGGGGGGGGAGAGAGAGAAAGAGAGAGAGAGAGAGAGAGTGCTAGAGAGAGAGAGACCTCCTTGCCAGGTTTTGAGCAGAGTGGTAAGATCTGAAGTTTTAAAGGACCATTCTAGTTGCTGTGTTTTTTTTTAAAGATTTATTTTTATTTATTTATGCATACAAAAACTGGGGTGTAGGCCAGAGGTGCCGGGGGTGAGAGGATTCACCAGATAGGCAGGGGGGACAGGGGAGCAGAATAGGTAGATCTACTGAAATCCACTGCTGAGGGTGGAGACGGGAGTGGGTGAGACAGGAGAGGTCTGCTGCGCCATGTGGGAAGCTCCCTGGCTGGGGAATCAAACTCATGTTGCAATGGCTGGTGATAGCTCGATAGCGCTGAGACTTTTTTTGAAAAGATTTATTTATTTATGCATACAAGTGGGGTACAGGCCAGAGGTGTGGGGCGGCGAGAGGGTTCACCAGAGATAGAGCGGGGAGCAGAACAGGAAGATTGGAAATACACTGCTGAGGGGAGCAGTGGGCGAGGCAGGAGAGGTCTGCCGGCACCATGTGGGAATCTTCTTGGCCAGGCATTGAACTCACATCGCCACTGCCAACAGCTCCAGAGCTCAGCGCTTAACACTGCGCCACCAGGGAGGCCCTGATAGTGCTGAGACTTAACTAACCCCTTGTGCCACCAGGGAGGCCCTCTAGTTGCTGTATTGAAAAGAGAATGGGGAAGAGTGCAGAGGAATCTAGAGGAGAGAGGGCGGGGGCTCAGACCTGGGTATTAACAATGAAGGTAGTGAGGATAGGTGGATTCTGGATTTGGAAGGCAGCACTAACAGACACAGATACTAAATGGACACAGATGTTAAAGAGAGTTTGGGGAGAGCGCTACTGTTTTGTTCTGAGTGGCAAGAAGAATGAGTTTTATCAGTTGAGCTGGGGAAGATGGCACAGGATCAGAAGCACTCAGTTTTGGAGACGATGAGGTGAAATGTTTAGTTGAACATGGAAATGTGGGAGTCATTGGCATATAAATGGTATTTAAAGCGCTGACACTGGATGGAAACTCCGGTGTATAAGTAGATGGAGAAGTATCTCCAGGCCAGCCTCGCTCTAACTTGAAGTAACCTGGGTTGAAGAGGTGGACTCTGCAAAAGACTATGAGAGGAAGCAACCAGAGAAGTGAGAGAAAAACCAGGTGGGTGTGGTGTCTTAGAGGAGAGCAGAGGCCAGCAGGGAGCCCTCCAGCCTTCTTGCACCTTTGTGACCCTTCCCTCTGGGCCCTCAGAAGGTCTGGCAGCCCCCAAACTCATCATCATAGCTCTCATTGGCTCTTTCTCCCCACTCCGCACACAGAGAACAGAGAGAGCAAGGCTGTTTATTGAACTCTCCCAGGCAGCAGTTCTGCCTCCCTCCAGTGGTCTGTTTAACCCCCACCACCCAGGGCCAGGTGGAGCCCCTGGCTTGTGCCCAGGCTCCTTCCTTCTGCCAGGCTTCCCCGCCATACAGCCTGGCCTTCCGGCTTGCCTCAGAGGCTATTACTCATTTGTTTGCATGTTCTCTTCCTGGAAGCTCTGGATGTAGGTCAGCTGATTCTGATCCCGAGGACCGAGGTAAAATTTCATGTTGCTTTGGGAGAGGTGGCTGAGGTGTAAAGCTGGAGGCAGGGAAGGGAGTCTGCGTCTGGGTGCCTGCCACACCTCTGCGCCCGGTCCCCCATGCCCCACTCACCCTTGGGGACGTTGACTTTGTTGGCTGCCAAGATGTCCGCCTGAATGCTATCCATTTTCATGTACAAGTCTTCCGCGTTACTCTGAGGACAGGAGCAAGGGAGCACTGCAGAGCCAGGGCGGTCAGCAATCGGAGCTGGACTGGGCAGGGCAGGGCAGGGCCAGGCCAGGGCGGGCCCTCCTGCAGCTGCCACCAGGCTCAGTGGGTTTGAGGGCTGTGGCCAGGGAAGGGACGGCCTTCTGCCCAGGTCACCTGCTCTAAGTGGCGGCCAGGGGCAGGAGCACTCACCAGGAAGAGCTTGAAGAGTTCCTCCCCCATGGACTTGCGCACCAGCTCCTCCACCAGTGGGAATGTCTGCACGAAGAACTGGGCGGGAGGGTTGGCCGCGACCTACATGCCCGCCCCGCGCGGCCCGGCTGCCTGACGCTCACCTCCAGCGTGAGGCTGGCCTGCCGCTGGCTGTTGCTGTGGTCCGTGTTGCCCATGGCGGTCATCAGGCTGTGCACCACGCGCAGGTGCAGCATCTCCTCGGCGAGGCCCATGTTGCGGTGCACCAGGATCCTGGGGGGGTGACGGGGGCTACAGCGACCCCCGGCACTCCCCAGCCGGTCCACCGCCAGCGCTGGAGCTCCTGTGCGGTTGCTCTGGGCTCCACCCTCTGCCGCTGCCGGCTTACCTGATGGCCTTGGCGGCTGCTGCCTGCTGCAGGAACACCGGCAGGTGGGCGGTGACCTGGAGAACTGATGTTTCTGGCGAAGGTAGCGGCCATGTGGCTGGGGGACCCTTCCCCGCCCGGTGCACCCCCACCCGCCCTCCGAGCGGTTCCCTACCGCTGAGGATCTTGGGCTGCAGTTTGCTGGTCTCCTTGACCGATGGTATCAGCAGCGCCACGAGGCCCTGCAGCAGCCGCCGGCCCACGTCGTCGTAGTTGACCAGATCCTTGATTAGCCCGATGGCTGCGGGGGTGGGGGGCAAAGGGGGAAAGGGGGTGCAGAGTTACTGGAGAGACCTGCCACGCCCACACTACCCGTTGCCACCAAGGCTGCAAAGAGCACCCATAACCGAGTAGCTTTACTCCCATCCCCTTTGCTAGGCAGCATTGCAGAAGGCGGGACAGACAACCGGCTCCTCCCATCCCCCCTTCTATCAAGGAGGCCTAAAGGTGGTCGGAACTGGAGGCTTCCCAGGAGAAGTTCAGGAGAGCGCCTGGTTTTGGGAGGGAGGTAAGGGAGACAAGGATGGGGAAAAACAAGGAGTGAGAGGGAGTCAGAGCTAGTGGGTGGGGGACATGTACCAGAAGAAAATGAGAAAGGGGTGGAAGCAAGGCAGAGAGCAATTTAGAGAAACTTTTGTTTCTGACCAACCATTACTGAGCTCCTCTTCAGCTCGTCTGGCACTAAGGGCTTCCCACACACTAGCATCCCGCTGTGCTGCCTTAGTCAGACAAGGCTGGCTGTGCACTAACATGGTAACTGCTGCCCATTTTTTACATTTGAGGGAATGCGACACACAGAAGTAAGGCATTTGGCCTACCTGCCACAGCTAGCAAAAAGGGAAAGATTTGCTTAGGAAGGAGGAGGGGTCTAGAATTTATTGAGGGTATTTTCTGTAGTTACTTTCCAGGCATTCATGTATTCCAGCACTCAGTCTTTTGGCAACGCGGAATAGAACTTCTGTTGTGCCAAGTACATAAATCTGGTGAAACGTGGGATAGAAGGAGTTGCCAGGCTGTGGGAGTGCCCAGGGAGATGTAGGGGGACTGAGGTTTTTTTTTTTTTTGTAAAGAGAAAGGAATCATTTAGAAAGGCAGGGCTGGAAGGGGCAGGGTGAGCCGGGAACTGGAGGCCACCCCAGGGCACATGTTACCTGGCACACATGTGCTTGCCTCATGGAAGACAGGATTAAGGGACCCGCGTGCGCCAGCACAGGAGTAAAGTGTGGCCTCTCTCTCCACTTGCTCTCAGGAGAGGCAGGAAAGTTCTCTAGTTCCCTGACTAGCTTGTTTGCCCAAAATGGGCAGACACAGGCTTGGGGATGATCCATCTGGCTTTGAGATGTTGGCAGGAGTTGACACCATCCATTTCACTGGTCTCACTGGGGTCCAACCAGACCTTTTTGCCACCGTGGAGGACACTGGGGGCGAGCCTCTTCTGAAGTCTGAGCATGCTCATGGCTGTGGCCATGGTGCCAAAAGGAAAGCAATGGAGGGATTTTTATGAACTTTCCCTGACCACAAACAGTGCCCTCTGCTCATGCAGCACCGAGCACTCAGGGAGACAGAGGTCTGGGTCTGCTCAGTCACTTTACACTAAATGTTCGATCCTGGGCCACCCTGGTGGTGCAGGGGTTAAAGTCTCAGCACTATCAAGCTATATCAAGCTATCTCCAGTCACTGTGGCCTGAGTTCACCCCTGGCCAGGGAGCATCCTACATGGCGCAGCAGACCCCTCCTGTCTCGCCCGCTGCTCCCCTCAGCAGTGTACTTCAGTCGATCCGCCTGTTCTGCTCCCCACTCTGTCTCTGGTGAATCTTCTCACCCCCTGCACCTCTGACCTACACCCCAGTTCTTCTATGCAAAAATAAATTAATCTTAAAAAAAAAAGATTGATCCTTCGTTGCTTATGTATCCGTAGCTCTTGGAACTCCTTGGAAAAATGGAGATTTATTCACCCAGTCATATCTGATTGAGTTTTGAAACTCATAGCTGTCACTGTTTACACCTAAAGCAAAAATGCTCGTCCTTGCCCACGTGTCCGCCAGAACCACAACGCATTGTGCTGGTTACTAAGCACAGCTGCTTGTTCAGAAAGCAGGGGGTTGCCAAAGACTGCTATGCTGGAGCTGTGCTCCGAAAGCCTGTGGTGCTGACAACACCCAACTGTCCCTACGTGAAAGCTGCCACTGATTTACTCAATGGTCTTTCGTTTATCTAACAAAATACTGAGAGATCTTCTGTGCTAGCCCTCTGTGCTGGAGCTGTGAGGACTGAGATACCATCGCAGCCCGCAGGGACGACAGCCTGGTAGGGGATGCGAGTAAGGAAACGGCCTTCATGATGCAGTGTTGTATGAGCCACAGGAACACAAAGGGAGCCAGGCTGATGCCAGGGGGTGGAGGAAAGGGAATCACGGGGAGGCTGCCTTGGAGAAAGTGAGGTGCGAGCTGACAAAGCCCAGGGAGAAGGGAGGAACCAGAATGAAGAATGTGGCTGGTGCCATGGAGAGAACATGCCCCCTCTGGCCAGCAAGCAGGCGCTGGGATGCAGGGTGTGGTCTGGCACAGAGCTCGTCTGCCGAGGCAGGTGACAGGCTTTGCCTGTGCCAACCACCCTGTACAGTGGGTGTTTTCTCATCTTTTGTTTCAGAGAAAACCAAGATTCAAAAGGGTTGAGTGGGCTGCCCAAGGCCAAACAGTAATAAGTAGGGGCATGAGTCTGCGGGATTCCAAAGCTCATGTTCTTGTTCACTAAGTGCTGCTGCCTCCACGCTGGTGCAGGACTGGGAAGACTCCATCCTGATGACACGAAGATTGGTTTAGAGGTAAGAAAGGCAAAGATCTGAATTAAAGTAGTTGGGACACATGAAGAGGAGGAAACAGATTTGAATAGTATTACGGAATCAGAGTTGACTGGTCTTGTTAGCAGTGGGTTGAAGGTGGAAAGCAGGAGGGGAGGACGATGACCCACGTTTCTAGTGCTGGTGATTGGGTGCTTTTCACTGAACCTTGGAGAACGAAAGAGCTGGAGCTGGAATATCAGGAGCATAATTCTGAACATGGTCAGTGACATTCAAGATATTCAGAAGGAAGCAAGGCATGCAGTCGGGAGAAGGGTTGGAGCTGTAGAGAGGTGGTTCAACCCCTCCACCCTTCATCCACAAAAGGAGGAAATAACAGTGCCTACCTGGCCAGTGTGCTAGGAGGATTAAATAAGAGCCGGAGCAGTACCTGACACAGTGAGCACTGTGTAAGGCTGAGTATTATGCTTCTGATAGAAAATTATAGGTGGTAATTCAAATGATATGTGGGATGGATAAGGTGCCACAGAAAGAAAAGAAAGGGGAGAACAGGACCTGGGATTGAATCCCAGAAACCAAAACCTAAAGAACTGGTTGGGGGAAAAGGACTGAGATGCAGTTTCCAGAGAGACAAGAGGCAGTCCAGAGTGTGGGGCCTGGAGAGGGAGAAATGAGAGTCCCCAGGGAGGATGTGATCAGGTGGGTTTGAGCAGTGGAGAGACCGTGTGATCGTCATATGAATGACATGTAATAATCGTGCGAATGGCATGTGAACACATGCAATTATCACATGAATGACATGTGATCATCATTTGAATGACATGGTATTTTCATGCAAATGACACATGATCATCATGCGAATGACATGCGTTTGAAATGTGAATGGCAGTGAATGAGATGTGACCATCATGCAAAATGACATGCTACCGCCATACAAACATGTGGTCGACAACGCACGACATGCGACCTACATACAAATGACACGGGATCATCATGCGAATGACATATGAACATCATACGATGGCCATCATGCGAGCGACATGACCATCATGTCACCATCATGTGAATGACATGTGATTGTCACATGACCAACACATGACCACCACACAAATGACAAACATCATCATGATTGTCATATGAACATGTATTCGTCATGTGTATGACACATGAATGACATACACTCGTCATATGAATGACGTGACAATCACACAAATGATAGTGACCTACATGTGAATTACATGTAAATGTGTGGTCGATGTGCAAATGACTTGCGATCAACAAGTGATCATCATGTGATCAACACGTAACCGACATGAGAACAATATGTGGTCGTCATACGAATGTGACCGTCATATGAATGACATGCTAATGGCATGTGGTTGTCATCTGACCATCATACAACTTACATATGAATGATGTGCGACAATCACACGATTGACATGTGACTGTTGCGATGGACATGACATGCGATTGACATGTGAGTGACAAGTGATCATCATATGACCATCATGCTATTGACATGTGATCGTCATGCAGATTACACACGGTTGCCATGTGACTGACATATGGCCACCATGCAAATGACACGTGGATGGCATGCGATCATGTGAATGACATGTGATTGATATGAGGCACTGGGGTGGGGGTGGAGGTGTCAAGCTCAGTGATGTGTATCTGCCAGGGGAAGAAACCATGAAGAAATGACTTGCCCAGGGATTAACAGTGAATAGGAAAAAAAGCTGCAGCAGTATTCTCTTGGCAGAAGGAGCCTTAAAATGGGATTGCTCTTGGGAACTGTGGCTATTCCATGCTCCTATTTCCAAGGTATTCCACACTGATGAAGTTTGCTTTACAATTCTTTGCTCCTGGAGCCTTGGAAAACCAGTGTCCCATTTCTTTCCTTTCGCGTCCAGACAAGACTGCCACCTACTGGCCACATGTGAGAAGTGTGTCTCTGTGCGCTCCCACACAGGTTGCCTCCTGTTCCAGCACATGGCAAGGTGCGCGGTCACCCGCCCGGACACCTACATTCTGTCCCTGATTCCTGTTCATTTCACCCCCTCTTTTACCACATCTTGTTCAAAGCCTGAGGCTGAAACAGAAAAATACATTTTATTTACTCTTTAGTTAAAAGAGTCAGGCAGCAAAGCCGTCAGTGCTGTGAGGTATGTGTGCTGATGACTCAAGAATTATTGTGGCATCCTGCATTGGTATCCGCCCTCTGGGCAAGTCTCACCATGTCTGAGCAGCCCGTGCGCAGGTGCTTTGAACCGCTCCTGACGCTGCGTAGACTGTCTCTGTGCCAGGTGTACAGGCAGCCAGATCAGACCAGGGCAGGTGGTTTGAGGTTCGGGCACACTGAGAAATTAAAAGCAAACTTTTTCCTGAGGGTTTTCTATTAAACAAAAAACAACTCTGGAAGACTGAGTAATAACACTTGTAAATGGTGAATAAAGTCTCACAGTTGAAGTGCTCATGGAATTTGGGGGAAAGACAGCACTTTAAAAAACACTCAGGGCCCTCCCTGGTGGCAGCCCAATGGGTTAATAAGTGCAGCACTGTGAAGCTATCCAGAGCCACTGCAACATGAGTTCGATCCCCAGCCAGGGAGATTCCCACATGACACAGTAGACCTCTCCTGCTTCACCCTCTGCTCCCCTCAGCAGTGTACTTCAGTAAATCTGCCTGTTCTGCTCCCCACTTTGTCTCTGGTAAATCCTCTCTCCACTCCACACCTCTGGCCTACACCCCAGCTCTTGTATGCATAAATAAATAAATCTTAAAAAACAAAAACAAAAAAAAACACTCAGTAGATTTGTATGGGAAACTGCCCTTTAGTGCCAGAGCCTCAGGCTTGCTGCTCTGACACACAGGACAGGTGGCCTCTGACCCAGCAGAGGAGGCTGATGCCACTGCATATGTTGGCTTAGAGGAAGAGAACAAAGGCACCAGGTTCTGGGGTGCACTTTTCACAACGAGATCTTGTGGCACTGGCTTGACCCTGGGATCTTGCATGAAGTTAGGAAAACATAATTTTTTTAAAATGTGTTTTAATGTAGTAATAATGCTTTTGTCTATTATCAGGTTTTGTCTGCTTTTGAAAACTCCAGGAACACTGGAGAGACAGGGTGGCGTGGTAGGAAGGAGGTGGGTCAGAACACCTGGGTGTGACCCACAGATTTCCCTTTATCATCTTTGAGACTTTGGTGACTTAATAGTTCTGTGACTCAGTTTCCTCATCTATTAAGTGGGGATGAAAATAGCACCTACTTCTCAGAATTACTAATTATAAGATATAATTATAGAAGGAAGTATCCAGAGCAGGTAAATCCAGAGAGACAGAATAAAGATTGGTGGTTTCCAGGGGTTAAGGAGCAACTGCTTAATGGTATGAGGGTTTTGAGGGTAATGGATATAGAACCAGGAAGAGGTGGTTACACAACATGGTGAATGTGTATCAACAACCACTGAATTATTTTAAAATGGTTAATTGTACATGGACCTCCTCTCAGAAAACACCTTTTCGAAGAAAAAAGTGAGCTGGATTTGTGATTAATTTCTAAAGAAGTCATATTTCTTAGAATTACATATTAAGAACCCAAATAACTTCACAAAGCCAAGACCCTTAGGCTGGGGAAAGAGCTGTCACATGTTCAAAGACCTGCCCACATCTGCTGTGTCTGGCTGCTTAGGGACACGGTTTCCCTGCACTAACATCTCTGGAAGATTCCACCAGGCTAATGCAGTGCACTTTGCTCAGTTGTTAGCCCTGCTGATAAGCCACACTCACTTTCAGCTTCACTATTTGGAACATGAATCATTTTATTGATATTAGCAAGTCAAGCTGATCCTAAGTTCTAGGTCAGTTAGACAAAAATCTTATTCTCCAAATGACCATCATTTCCCCAAATTCACAACTATTCCTTTCACCATGACCTTGTTTCTTATATCCACTATTTGTTGATGTTTCAGTATTTTATTAGATGGTGTGGTGATTTTAAAATATGTCCACCACAGGGCCTCCCCGGTGGCGCAGCGGTTAAGCGCTGCGCTGTGGAGCTGTCGGCAGCAGTGACGCGAGTTCGACGCCCGGCCGGGGAGAATCCCACATGGCGCGGCAGACCTCTCCTGTCTCGCCCGCTGCTCCCCTCAGCAGTGTAGTTCTGATCTGCCTGTTCTGCTACCCGCTCTGTCTCTGGTGAACCCTCTCGCCGCCCCACACCTCTGGCCTGTACCCAGCTTGTATGTATAAATAAAATAAATCTTTAAAAAAAAAAATATGTCCACCACAAGGGCTTTAGTATGTTTCCTTTCAATTCTCTTGCCCTTGACTGTGGGCAGATTTGGTGACTCGCTTCTAATGGATAGAGGAAAACAGAAGCAACAGTGCACATTCTGAGATCAGACTATTAAAGGGAGCGGGCCTTTCTCCCTGCTCTCCCTGGGGAAGGCCAACTGCCATGTTGTGAGGACATTCCAGCAGGTTGTGGAGAGGCTTCCTGCCAACAACCAGCCCTAACCCGCCAGGTGTGCGAGTGAGTCACCTGGAAGCAGGTTCCCCAGGGCAGTCATGCCTTCAGAAGGCCACAGCCCAGCTGACCTGACTGTGACCTCATGAGATACCCTGAGCCAGGGCCATTCAGGCAAGTGCTTTGAGCCTCTTGAGCCACAAAACTGTGTGCCGCTCTCTTTCTCACACACACTTAGGCTTATTTGGACAGCTTCTGACAGCATTTGGCATTTTGTTTTAAATGATTTTTTTTTTTAGTCACTTAGTTTTAGGGGTAATTTGTTCTCTAGCAATAATGAATACAGGTGGACTGACTTAAAGATTTTGTAGGTGTCAGCAGGGTTTGAGTATAATGGCTTTCCTTGGGTCTTTAGAGAAGCATTTCTGCCCATGTTCTCTGTGGCTGTGGTGGGGAGGGGCCCAGGAGAGGGAACCTGCTGGAGGCACCATACTGCAAGGCCCACGCTGCCCATCCTTGAGGAGAAGGCATGGGACGGGGAGTGGAGAAGGGGAGACCATGGGACAGAGAAGTGGTTGACAAAGGGCAGAAATGGGGAGGGAGTTCTGAGGGACAGAGGAAAGTCTGAAGCTCTGGCTTCTCCCAGCTCTCTGAGGCCTTACCAACACAGCCCATAGGCACTGCTATAAAATTTACAAATATTTAAAGGAGACACGCTTTCAGTAAATTGGTAATTTGGTGAATTGGGCACTTGGCAAATTGGTCATTTGGCCAATTGATTTTTGGCAAGCATACATTTGGCAAGTTAATTTACAATGATTGGTCTCTTTCTAATTAAGTCATAGGTAGTAATTTTTATGTTCCTAAAGTAATTTATTTGTGAAAGACACTAATATATATATATATATTTTAAAAGATTTATTTATTTATGCATATAAGCTGGGGTACAGGCCAGAGGCGGGGGGCAGCGGGAGGGTTCACCAGAGACAGAGTGGGGAGCAGAACAGGCAGATCGACGGAAACTCACTGCTGAGGAGAGCAGCGGGCGAGGCAAGAGAGGTCTGCTGCACCATATGGGAATCTCCCTGGCCGGGCGTCAAACTCGGGTCACCGCTGCTGATAGCTCCACAGTGCAGCGCTCAACAGCTGTGCCACTAGGGAGGCCCGACACTAATATATTTATACATATATACACACATATATTTCAAGTTCCCAAAGGAATTCATTAATTTCTCCTTCCAGAGACCTCTCTATGACTTTGAAATGTCTCTTTTTTAGTGGAGGAGACCTGTGAGCAAATAGCTCTGTGATTTTAGATTGCTTGTCATGATTAAGTCTCCACCAGCCACTAATTCCTGGAATAGCCATCCTCCCTGGGAGGAAAATGCCATTTTTCACTTCAAAGCGTTTATAAATGAAGATAAATTCTAGGCATGAATGCTTTGGGGAAGACCTCCCTTAATTTTAATTTTGGCTCTCTTAGGTTCAATGGGATTATCATGAAAGGAAATTCTAAAGTCTTAATTTTATGAAACGAAAAAACATCCTAAGATATTAGTGGATAAAGGCGCCAGCCTTCTTTTCCTGGTTAGTTCTCTTGAAAGTGAAGTGAAGAACATACAATCAGAAGCTCCCACAGGGGGGACTTGAAAGCCATAGCATGTTTAACAAGAGGTCTGACGCACCATATCCTCAGACCTGACCAGGGATGGAACTCAGGCCATTGAGGTGGCGGTGGCGGTGATAGAGCTGGGACTTAATCCCTAGGCCACCAGGGAGGCCCCTGTTTCCTCTTTTTAAAGCATCTGCAAGGACACTGTGAACCCAGACATTTAATATAGTGCTCTCTGACCCACCTCTCTGCCAGGGGTCAAACATATTTTGGGAGACTGTATTCAAATATTGAGAAGGGGAGAAAAAAGGAAGAAAGTGTTTATCCCACTTGGACAGACATAGACTCACAATCCCTGTCTCCCAACTTCTATATGCCCTAAATTTTAAAATGTGGACACAAAATCATTTAAGCCTCCTCTCATCAAATGTGGGGTTTGTGTGCTTCCCTTGAATCTGGGTAGGATCGAGACCTGCGACTTGTGAAAGACCACGATCTTGGGTCTGGAATGTCTTGGAAGCTTGCTCCTGGCTGCCCCCTCTTGCAATCCAGACCCCATTATGTGAGGGCTGCAGTGATAGTCCCAGCTGAGTTAAGCCCCCAAATGATTCAGCTCCCTTGTGCTACCCAAGGCTGGGCCGAGGGTGAGGTTTGCTCTTGTGATTTGGTGTCCTCAAACTCAGAGAAATCCATCACTAATCCTTTGTGGCCACCACAGTCAGGACCACCTCCAAGGCCTGTCAAGCTTCCGGCCCCCGCCCCTGGGGGAGTGTCAGTGGAAGCTGGATACTGTACTCTGTCCCATATGGTGCCCTGAGCCAGCACGGGAAATAGTTCCCCCTCGTGGACAACGGTTGTATTCACATCCTCTAGACCGGTTGAAAAAAACATCAGTCAACAGCAATTTCCTGAGCAAACGTATGAGCCTGGTGTATCTGAAATGATTTTGAGGCACACAGTTTTGTAAAAGGGTGGTCCTCAGGAAAGGGGAGTGTCCCAGGACCCCACCCCCACCTCAAGCCAGATAGATCCAAGACACCTAGGACTACGAATACCAGAATGCCATCATCACTGAACAAAGGATGCTGAGGACTGAGGGTGGAGTTAAGAAATGGTTTTGGGATTTAAAAACCAGACCTGTGAGCTTGGAGGGGGGCAATTGCTCATGGTTGTGGATTGCCAGGTTTTCGAGTATGTCATTAAGATTTCAGCTCAGCAGAACTGGTCGGACGCATGCACCAATTTATTCTTTATCTTTTTCCCTTCCCTATTTGTAAATAAACCCTTTTATTAATTTTATTGTGTGTATCTGCAGTTGAGTCTTATAAGTCCCTTATAAGTACACGGGTGAGAACCCAGACAGGCACCCCATTTATATCGGGGCTGCCTGTAACAGTTTCACTGTTACCACAAGCAGCCATCACACCAAAGAGGCAGTGACGTTTCATGTCCTGCTGCCACTGCCACAATGTGACTGGAATATTATGGAATATTAGGGAATAAATGCAGGGGAAACTCAAAATTTGATCTGATATGGGGAGATGCTGAGGCTGAGAACAGTTCCAACTCTGGAGGGAGCTCATCAGCATAGCTAAAGCTAAACCTTTTTTTTTTTTTTCCATAAAGCACTCAACAAACTTTGACTGAGCAAGCACTGTGTTCTAGCCCCGGAACTGGAGGAAAAGACGAATCAGATCCGGTCTCTGCCTGGAAGTCGCTCAGGTCTGGAGGAGAAAGGGAGCTAGGCAAGCAATATGGAGGGGGGGACTGGCGGGAGGAGGGTAGAGGGTGGAAGGAGGGAATGAGGGCGGGAGGATGAAGGCAGGTCAGCGAAGACCTTAGAGAAGAAATGCTTAAGCTGACAAGTGGCCCATGAACAGGACCAGTCACATTTACCAGGAGGGGTGGGGGAGGGGGAGGCCCAGGCTCTCCGGGCTGTCTGATTAGCTCCCAACTCGCCTGCACAGCCAAGTCCCTCCCTTGCTCTAATGCCAGCGACAACTCTGCCACTGGACCTCATCAATGACCATTACCTAGGTCCCTCAATGCTCCACCCCCTCACTGGGAGAACTCTGCTGCAGCAGAACATTACACAGCACTGCTCAACGTGCAAAGTCCACATACCCACTTGTACTTGCAGGAGTCAAGCAAACAAAAACTTGACAATATTACTGAAGGAAAAATACAACTGACATCTGATTACAACACTACCTCCAAAAAATCATCTAGATTGGAAGTGAGCCTCCAGACCTTTGTGGATCTTCCCCAGGATCTCACTTGGCTACCTGAACTTGGCCCCTACCTGCTCCTTCTACCCCTTCCAGACTTCCTGGGCCTGGGGCTCGGCCTGTGATCCTGGACAGAGATGTGTTCTGATGCCCAGACCTTTCCTGCTTCATGGGTTTTTCTGCCCTAGCCTCTTGGGCGCTGCCCACCCACTTCCATTCCCTATCTCATTCTCCACACCAGGCAGCTCCCAGTCCTCTCCACTCTCTTTTTTCCCTGGGCGTCTGTGTCCCGCTCTACCAGCCCCATTGTTCTATGAACAACTCAAAAGACCTCCCAACTGGCCTTCAGCCTAAGTCTCCCTGCGGCTCTGGCCCATCTAGCATACCATGCCCAGGTAGTCTTCCTGTGGCATTGCTTTCCTGGGCCACTTACCTCCTCGTGGTTCACTTCTCGATGCTCTGTGCTACCTACTGGAGGGGGTGCCCACTACTCTAACTGGCATTTGAGGTGCTCCTAGGTCTGGTCTTAGCCTAACTCTCTAGGTCTTCCTAGACTGAGACTTCTATCAAACCTTCACTAAATGATCTACCTATCGTTCCCCAGACACATCTGTTATTTCCTTATGTTTTGGCCTTTACTTATGCCATTCCTCTTTCTGGAATGATCTCTGCTCTTTTCTAACTTCCCAAATCTGCCCCATTCTCCAAGGCTCAGCTCAAATTCTACCTTGCCATCGAACCCTTTCTTGACCTCTCCTTTTGGAAACAGAGTCTTCTTTCTCTGAACCACCTTAGGAACAGGGAGGGAAATGACATCCTGCCATATTCCATGTAAAAAGCATGTACTGTGAGGTCAGGCAGATCTGGTCTGAATCTAGCTAGTTATGTAACCTTGGGAAGCATACTTAATCTCTTTGTGCTCTAATGCTTTTAGTTTTTAAAATAAAAAATACCTACTTCCACCATTCATTCATTTGAATATTCAAATACCTCGTATGTGCCAGGCTCTCTACTCTTGCAACTATTTTGAGAACTAAATGGAAGGGTGCTTGCACAGTGAGTGGTGCACAGAGGTACTCATTAAGTAAACACTTATTAATACTACCATTAGCCAGGGCCTACCTGGTAGTGCAGGGGCTAAAGTCTCAGCACCATCAAGCTATTGCCAGCCACTAAGACATGAGTTCGATTCCCGGCCAGGGAGGTGACCTACACGGCACAGCAGACCTCTCCTGTCTAGCCCGCTGCTCCCCTCAGCAGTATATTTCAGTGGATCCACCTGTTATGCTCCCCACTCTGTCTCTGGTGAATCCTCTCACCCCCTGTACCTCCAGCCTATACCCCAGTTCTTGTATCATAAATAAATAAAAATAAATCTTTAAAAAAAATACTACCATTAGCCAACCTAGTTTCTTAGATGAAGGCTATTCCTCAGGGTGACTTCTGTTTAGGGGGCCTGCATCACAAAAGACTGGGAACCAGAGGTAGCTCTGGACACAGGCAGATTCTAACAATTGTTAATGTACCACATGGTTGATTCAAAGCACAGAACATCACTGCCATTTGTGAGCAACTCGCCCATCCACACCAACCAGCATCTTCCATCTGCCAGGGCTGTCTAAAGCACCAAAGACAGGGCTTTTTGGGACTAAGAGAAAACTTTTAAGAGCTAGTCTCCTCAGTGCTCAACCACACCCCACCCCCTCTGGAGCTGCGCGAGCTGCCTCCCTTACCTTCATACTGGACTTCGAGGTGCATCGTGCGGAGCACATTCAGCACACAGTCCACGATGCTGGGGTGTGTGCTTCCGATGATGGACTGACAAGACAGACAGCAAGACAAGGTGGTTACCTTAGATCTAGTCCACCTGGAAGAAATGAAAAAGCAGACTTCCAAACAGCAAGGTGGCTGAATGGGGAGAGGTAGAGCAGAGGCAAGATGCTGCGCATTGGCCCTACGCTAGCGAGGTCAATTTCTTCTTGAGAGGAGGGGCACAGAGGGGTGCTGAGAAGTAAACTGAGAGTTTGCTGAGGTTGCCACTGACCCCTCCAGCTCACGAGGCAGTCAGCTGAGGTTAGCTGGGTACCTGCTCCAGGGGCAGGGACAGCTCAGCTACCTTGGCTAGGGGGAGGGTGGGCATAGACCAGGAGAGTGGAAATTCCCCAAGAACCTAAAATCTTCCTCTCTCTAGAACCTCACCCAATCAGGCCATTCCTCTTTCTACCTCTTCAACCTTTACCTGTGCTTTGGTCCCTGTTCTTTAGTATTAAGCATCCTCTAGCTCACCCAGATTGAACACAGTTGTCCTTTGATTCCATCTGCTCTTGCTTTTCCCCCTTTATATCCAGGAAAACTACTTCTTCATGCTCCACGCATCCTTTCATAGGTAGTTGCAATTTAATTTTTCCTGCTATCAGACAGTGCCGTAATTCAACACAACTTTTCTTGCTGGAGAGATCTTTCTGTTCTACCCATACTAAATCTCTTCATTGATCCAGCTAATCATGTCCTCCTTAATGAACCTTTTCCTTTCATTTTTACAGTCCTGTTTTTTTCTTGTTTTCCTTTTGTGGCTTTCATTGCTCCTTTCCCAGGAGGCAGAGTGCTATATGAAAAGAATAAGGACTCTGACGTTAGAGAGAATTGAATTTAAATAACTACTTGGTAAACACCTTTTCCTTAGTGTGTGAGTTTGCACAAATCACTGAACACCCCCTTATGGCTCAGTTCCATTGTCTTTAAAATGGGGATAATAATATCTGCCTCCATCAGCTATTGTGGAGACTAAGAGAGAGAAATAAGCGCCTAACATAATGCCTGGCATGTAGGAGGCACTTACTATATGAAATTAGAGATTTTAATGATAATCCAATCTGTCTTGATAGACCTTCTTAAATATTGGTGGCTCATCTCTTCTCACTTGGCACTTTCTACCCGGCTGATCTTACTTCAGCTGTTTCAGTTATCACCCCTCTGCTCATGAAACCAAACTGTCATCATCATTTGGGGACTTTCTCTGGGGCCTGAGACTTTTACTTTCTACTGTCCAATAAGTATCTCTACTAGATATCCTGGGCAGTGTGATTCCTCACTTAAGTTAGAAATCAGATTACTTGGGAGCTTAAAAAAGAAAACAAGTATTACCAAAAGCCACCTGAAAGCTGTCAGATTCTACAGGCAGGCTCAGATCGGGATTCAGTAATTTTTAAGCAACTGACCTAACTCTTACCCAGCCCATCCTGGGAATCTGCTCTGCGAGCTTGACAGATCATCTCAAAGCCACTCCTTGAGCCTCAACTCCTTCCTCGCTACACCCGGGTCTGCATGTGATCACCGTGCCCCAAATCTGACTTCACTCACATTCCGGGCACTGTCTGAGAGGAAGGCAGGGGCTGATAAGAGAAAGGAACTTTCTGCGCACTGAGCTCTGGTCTCTTACAAGCCATCTGCAAACACACCAGGTTTCTTTCCCTGTCGGATGGACTCCTCTAATCTTTTCTACAGTCGTTTCATCACCCTTGTTGTTTGTCTCAACCACTTTTAAGTCTGCCAACATCTTTCTGATCCTTAAGTAAACAGGACAAATCACTTGGCTAGGAGACATGAACTCTCTGCCCTGCCTCGGCCTGTTGGAAGTGACGCTGACTGAACAGCAGACATGCAGTGGGAGGCTGAGCCCTGCTCCGCATGCCTGCCCAGAGGGCAACTGTGGAAGGGAACTGTGAGATGACTGCGTCTGAATCAGAACCATGGAGCATGCAGCCTGGGCTCACCTGGGCAGTCCTGAGAGTCTGCAGGGCCAGCTGTTGAGCTTTCGGGGACACGCAGGGCAGCAAAGCTATTAGACCTTTGTATACTTGATTCTGATACTTGGGATTCCCATGGACCAAAGAATCCAACAGACTCTGTACTTCTTCCTGGGTCTCTTCTGACTTACATGTTGCCAAAAATTGTGCTATGGATCGTACACCTGGGCAAAGAAGAGAGGAAATGCCAAACTGGAGGGATTTATGAAAACAATCCTCATTTGAGGTTACATAATATGAGGTAATAGGATTAAGAGACATTTCACCAAACCTGTTCAACAGAGCAAAACTGAGGCTCAGTCCTCATGCTGTCTCGTGGCTTTGTGCACCTTGTGGCTATGTGGTTGGAGGCTTTTGTTTCAGCATAGCCTTGTCAGCTGGTCAAACTCTTTTTCAAGAACTTAAAATAATTTTGCAAAACGCAGAAACGAAACGTGCCTTTGCTGTTTGATTACTAACACACGGATATTGCTCAGCAGTTCACAAAATGTTTTGGCAAACATTACCTCATTTAATCGTGGAAATAATCCTGAGAGGGTGGTGTTAGTCCTATTTCATGGATAAATACACTGAAGCTCAGAGAGGCCCTGAGGTGGGGGGTGGTGGGGCAGGGGATAATGGGGCAGGTGGGTGGACACAGGCGAGAAGTACAGTGAAGGCGCAGTGAGTTGAGTGCTTTGAAAAGGGGTTTGCAAGGGGCGGCCTCTCCTTACATGCCTCAGTCAGAGCACTGGGTAATCTATACTGTAAGCGCATGGAAGACACGGTTATATCTTACTCATTTGGTGTTTCTAGCACCTTGGTATATTCCTAGCACACATGTTCAATAAGGCTACTTCACTTTTATTTCTACAGTTACCCATAACTCACTTTTAACTTCACAAAGGCTTTTATGCCATGATCTCATGAATCTTTGCTGAATAGATACATGAAGAGGATATGTTTAAAGTGGAGATATATTTCCACAACCACCATGGAAAGATTTGAACAAGTGATGAATCAGGGCAGTCACAAGTCTGGGTCTTGTGGCGGTGGTGAGAGTGGCTGACTTTTCCCACTGTCCAGAGAGTTTCCTAAGCAGCCAATTCCCTTTCTACAGCAGTGGTGGGTGCTGCCACTATTTCACCCAAACCCCTAAGGAGATATGAGATTTGACTCCTTTGTCATACTTATTACCTACCATAGCTTTCACAGATAAGCTCCTTATACTTCCTTCCAGAATTTGCAATAGTCTGAAGCAGCTTGATGGATTCCTTCTTGTCTTCTTCCTTGATCTTCTCCAATCCAAGTATTTCCAAGAGTGTTAGGACACCTCCAACCTCAAGAAATTCTGTAAGGTACCGATAACTGTCCAGAGACAGTAAGATGAGTAGAAATAAAACACATGTTAAGTGCTTGGCACCAAACTCATTAAGGAATCTCAGTGTCTTTCCTTCACAAACTTTGCCCTCCTAGCTGGGAAATATTCATGGGCAAAGTGACACAATAGTTTGGAAAGCCTTCCTTCTGGCAGGAAATGTGGAAGTTAAATATATGGACATTTCCTGTGTTTGGCTTCCCAGCATGTTCCTCCTCTTCTTGAAATAGCACCTCAACTGTCCCTTTGGGAATGACCCGTCAGCAACTCACAGGCTATGTGATTTTGTAGGGTAAGCTGGTGATGGGGTATGTCATCCTTCTGACTGAGTGATTTGTTTGGGGTTTAGGCATGTGACCTAAGTTGGTCCAATGAGGCTCAAAATCCAAGGCTCTCTGGGGAACCTTGGGAGAGACAGGCTTTCTTTTTGGTGTGGCTGAGCTAGAAGGATGCATGAAGCTTCAGAAGACCATGGTACATGGAGGCCCAGGAATACACAGAAGAGCAGAGCTGAGAAATGGAGAAAAAGACAGGGAGAGACGAAGCATCAATGACCTTTTTTTTGAGACCTTAGTCTAGTCAGGCCTGAAATAAGGATTTCCATGCTCTAGGCTTTCCAGTTAAGTGAGCCAACAAATTCCCCTTTTTCTCGAGCCCAGTATGACTTGGTTCTCTGTAATTCACAACTGAGAGGGTACTGACTGTAGAGTGTCAATGGAGATGGTGCAGTGGGGGAACAAGTAGAGCAGGATCAAGCTGACTCTCCACTGGACTCACGCTAAAGGCAACAAGGTGCCTGTGAATAACTAGAAGCTACAGTTCCATGTGGTGTGAATCCCAAAGATACCACGAGCCAATATGCAAACAAGACCCCAGTACCGCTCTAGGTTAGAACTCACCTGCTTACAGCTGATAAGAAGATGCCAATGGATCTCAGGAGCTTATTTAAACATGAGGGAGTCATGTAACTGCACGGTAAGTTAAGGAGTGATTTTCAGGGTAGTTTTCTACACAGAAACCAGATCCTAAGCTTCATCCCTGATAGCACCTGTGGCCCAGAATGAACAGCAGCTGAATTGTGCTCCTGATCCGTGAGGGGCCAGCAGATTGAAGGGGACGTGACAACATTCCTGAGTAGGGGAGATGGGGGGGTGCGTGTTCATGGTTTAGGAAATGCTTCTGGGGTGGTTCAGCCACTTTGGCTCTGGCAGGCACTTCTGAGAGCGAAGAGGCACTGATGAATAAAAGGTGCATAGAAAAACCTGGGGGTCAATTTTCCAAGCCTCTTTCTGCCATGACCATTGCACCCTGGGGTCTCAGCACAGTTCATTACTTTGTGCCTCATTCTTAGACTTCTCTAAATATAATCAGCTTCATCATTAATTCTCAATCTTGTACTTGCTCAAAGCTTTACACTGGAGGTCACTATCTTTATGAAGAATTGCATGTCTTCCTAATAAGTACAAGAGGAGATGGTAGAAAAATTAAACTCTGATTTAAAACAACCTCAGTATTTAATGTTATTTTTTAATGTGAGCCTTTGCAAAAAGCTTTGTTGTAATAAAGCACCCAGAGCACGCATCAGCTCGGATACAAGGTATGAAATCAAGCCACAACAGAAAAGAAACCAGTCAACAATTACTAGCCTCATAACACATCGCAGGCTCTTAGAACACTTAAGAAATTAGCTGAAATTATTGCAGCTCATGGAGGATGACTGAGAGCTTCCAAGACTGATAAAGGCTAATGTAATGGGTTGGAGGTAATGGTGCTTTGTTGGGGGGGGGCAGGGTGTGTGAGGCAAATTATCTCTGCTGCACCCTGGTTCCCAGGATGCCAATAGAAGTAGAGACAGATTGGCTCATTAGGAAAGGCTCTTTACTGCAAAACCAGTGTTTGCTCTGGAGCTAGGGCTCCCTGCCTGTTGCCGCTGTAGCTGAGGGCTAAGTTATCAGCCCTCGTGGTGGTGTCTCTACTGCTGCATTGCCCTCTACCTTGCTCCCCTCGAGTCCCAGCCCCATTTCTGCTCAGTGCATCCTCCTCCCTCATTTCTTCCATTACCAGCTAGTTGGCCAACTTCCGTCACCTTCCTTTTCCTCTGTTTCAGGCTAGTCTCATCTTTCTAGCTATTCACTGTACATATTTCTGGTCCATTATTTCCAGCAATTAGTTCCAGAAGTTTGCTGCAGTATCAGCAGTAGCTCACAAGTCCTAAGCATTTACCGTGTGCCGGGCACTGTGCTAACTGCATTGCTTGCATCGTCTCATTTAACCCTCACCACATTCTGCAGTGTGTGCTATTAGTGTTTCCATTTACTTCATAAGGAAACAATCTCAGGCTAATGACCTGTCAAAGGTTTCAAAGTTAACTAATAGAACTGGGATTTGAATCTAGGCAGTCTTGACTCAGAGTCTGAGTTCTTATTGTCAGGCCTTCTGAAGGGAGGGGGTAATTCCTGCAGATTATCTCCTTGGATGGTATTGGAGGTGCAACTGTGGGTCTGCATTGTCCACGGGGTGTGGGGCTGAGGGGATGGTGAAGTATAGTGGACAACATGGAGGTTTCGTGCCAACCAGACCCACTTCAAACTGTAGCTCTGTCATTTATTAGTAAATTGATCAACCTTTTCAAGGCTCATCTTTCTTATCTATAAAATGGGATGTAATGGGATATCAATCACCTATCAAGCATGATGTTAGGCACAAATGAGATAATATTTGTATAGTATATCAGTGCCTAGAACATAAAATGAATCAATAAACAGGCACTGATAATTTTGTCATTGTAATATATAAATTCTGTTTTACTGATTTATTCTAGAGGTTTAAAGTTAAAAAGAGGCTTGAAGCTTACATGGGATTATGTGGTAGTCAATTTTGTAAAACATAATGTGCTACATTGGCTTGTTTTCCTTCAAAACCCACTGTAACTGGAGGGCTGGTGGGGAGCGGAGTGGGAGTGCTGGCGCATATGACGTCACTTTTCTCTGTCGTATGAAAAGGTCCCAAAAAGTCAGGAACTTATGAACAGTATCAGGCGTAGAAACTGGATAAACAACTGTAGCTCAGAAGTCTGGGTCATTTAGTCATTCAATAAGCACTGACTTGAGCATCCCCCAAATGTTGGGCACTCTGGCACCAAAGAGAGGATATAATACCTATTGGGCTGGGCATCTGAGGTCCTTAAATAGAGTGGTGCTGATGTCACGATAACGGCGCAGATCACCCAGGGAGACTATGACAGTGAGCACAGAAGAGGGAATCCCAAGAACCCCGACATTTAAGGGACTGCTAAACATCAGAAGGAAAGCACAGAAAGGAGAAAGCCAAGAGAAGTGGTGTCACAGACACCAAGGGAAGAATGTTTTGAGAGGTGGGAACGATTGATTGACAGATGCCGCTGAGAGGTTGTATGTAAGGACAAGGAATGTGGTCACTGGGTTTTGCAATTAGAAAACCACTGGTCGCCAGGCATGGCCTGCATCAGTGGAGTGGAAGGAATGGAAGTCAGACTCCAGGGAGTGGGGGAGAAAAGGGAGGTGAAGGAATGGAGACAGGAAGGCCAAAAACCTTGCCAAGAATCTCCACCATAAAGGGCATGAGCTGGGTGGAATATAGGCTTGAGACAAAAATTTAGATTTTTGAGGGAGAAAATACTTGAGCAATATAAATGCTGATGAAACAAGCTGGTAATGAGACAAGGTGAAAGCCACAGAAGAGAGAAGATCCCTAAGGAGTTGGCAGGGGATTTAAATACATAGAGGATTAGCTCTAGACATGGGTGCAAAAGGGGGTAGGGCTGAGAATGAGGCTCTATTCATATGTTGGAAAAACAGGCAGTTGAGGGAACTCTTGACTTTGGGATGATATTTTGTTCACCAGAGGTTCTGCCCTAAAATTTTAGAGACACTCAAGAGAAGCGTTCCTTCAACAATCTTCTCTCCTTTTCTCCATTGAAGAACACCTTCAACATTTAAATTTTCTTCCATTCAGCAAAGGATACGTGAGTCTGAGCCAGGTGGTCAGCCGTACCAGGAACAAGCTGGCTCCCTGGGAAAACTCCTGTTCCAGTTCTGGGGCAGTCTTGCCTTGGTTGGTTTCAATGAACTTGTCGAGGATGTGACTCCTCCCCGCTTTGCCAGCATTGTCCCAGTCCTGTAAAAAACTCAAGAGCCGGCTAATTGCCGCCTGCTCCTTTATAGAAGTCATGATCAGTCAGTCCTGAAGTTGGCTACAGAGGGAGGGAAAACAGACAGGTTACCAGGCCAGTTAGAGCCACGCAAGTCCTGTGGGGTACTCAATGGGTTTTACTTTTCCAGCAACCAAATGTCACCCACATGGTTTAGTGACATTCAAAGTATACCTCTGGGACAGGTCACCTGCTACTCAAACAGGAAAGATTTAGCTGTGTTGTGATGGAATTAAGACTATAGAGGGAGGAGACTATTTAAGAACTAAAACTGTAGCTCTGGTTTTCTTGCTGGTGCCAGAAGGAAAAGGACCAAAGGCTCCAACTGAGATATGGTGCTTGCTAGAAACCTGGGCTTCTGGCACCCCTCTCCTCACATAGGGTCAGAGGTTTGGGATTGCTGGGGACCCAGCACCCTCTGGCCTATCAGGTAAGGTAAAATGCCCCTTTACCTTGTACACTGGGCTTTTATACTAACTCTCTTAAAAAACAACTTAAAAAAAAAGTTAGTAGGAAGAAAAAGTTCCCATTCTAGAGTTGGATTAATGGGCTGTGGTTTGTAGGAGTCTGTGTCCTTGTGAGAGTGTTTTCAGTGGGGGGAGGGAAGGTTTAAAATAAACCCGTTTTCCAAAAATAGTTGTGATTGAAAGTGTTATTATCCATAACAAATGTTAGTGCTGATGGGAGAGAGGCATGTGTGATTCTTTTGTCTAACAGACAAGTGAAAGTCATATTTCACATTATCATGGGGTTTTCTGTGATTTACAGAATATTTGTGAAACATTACTTGCAGGGGCCATGATTGATATGGAGAGAACAGCTTGTGTGTAGGGGAGATGTGTATTTCACCAAGACTGTTCAACATGAAATTTACAGTCCCATAAAGTGCTTCTACATCTTTGCCAGAGATCTAGTTAAAAGGACTTTACAGTCTGAAACATCCTAAAATTGATTCTAAATTAACGTTTCCTCACATGTATTTGAGATATTGATGGGGCCCAGCTATCAGAATTTTATTAGGAAGCTATAATCTGAGGCATGCAGAGACGGACATACATACACACCAACCTCCACTATCCCCAGGGGACACTGGTATGTGCTCCCAGGAAGGGCGTCCACGTCGCCTCGGAGATGGAGACAGCCGCGAAATCCCGTCAGCCTTAACAACCAAGTGAATGCTGTGGATCAACCTAAACACAAAAATGACCAAACCCCCTCATGGCATCAGCATCAGTCACTGTGAATGACATTACAGACCTGAGTTTGAGACTATCTTTCAGAAGCCCTCCCTCCCTCAACAGCCAGACTGGCCTCAGGGGAGCAGGGAGGAGCAGCTGTTCTAGGCCCCAGGGAGGCTGTTTAGGCACCGGTGGGAAAGCTCCCTGTGTCCCTGCCTTGCTCTGGATGGACCTTTGCTAGGATCAAAAGTCAAAGTGCCAGCAGAGACACCCCCAGTAATCCTAGGACAGCCGGGTAGGAGACTTCAACTTTCAGCTAGATCATACACATTATGGGCCCCTCAAGGTTTCCTAGGATCTCAGTCTTCCCGTTTTCTTATTTCTTAAACGGCAAAAGAAAACCAACAAATGGCAGTCCCAGGGACATAGTGCTAAATCACCAAACTTGTAGCGAAGGTCGGGTGTGGCATGTTGTCAGGTGCTGTGGCTCTTGGGGTAGAGTGGAAGGAAGAATGTGAAATTTGCTGTCAGACTGGGTTCAAGGCCCAGCTCCCCACTTGGTATTCAATAAGACTTCAAAAAGGAATAGTACTAGCCTTGTCCCTTCCCCTTCAGCCTCACTCCAGAGACAGCCACTTTCAACTCTTATGGCTGTTTCTTTTGGGGTTCACCTCTTTATTTCCGACGAAGGAGTTTATACTGCTGCTATGGGCTGAAGCCCCAGCACCTCATAATGGGACTGGTTCAGAGACTGGGTCTTTAAATAGGTAATTAAGTTAAAAGGAAATAATTAGGGTGGGGCCTAACTCCATATAACTTGTGTCTTTATAAGAAACGGGGGCACAGACACAGACACAGGGAAGACCACACGAAGACACCAGAAGGCGGCCATGTACAGACCAAGGAGAGAGGCCTCAGAAACCATCCCTGGGGGTCTCCCTGGTGGCGCAGCGGTTAAGCGCTGCACTGTGGAGCTGTCGGCAGTGGCGCTGCAAGGGGAGAATCCCACATGGCGCTGCAGACCTCTCCTGCCTCGCCCGCTGCTCCCCCCAGCAGTGTATTTCCATCGATCTGCTTGTTCTGCTCCCCACTCTGTCTCTGGTGAACCCTCTCGCCGCCCCACGCCTCTGGCCTGTACCCCAGCTTGGATGAATAAATAAATAAATTAAAAAAAAAAAAGAAACCATCCCTGTGACACTTGATCTTGGACACTTGGTCAGGGCCTCCAAACTGTGAGTTGACAAGTCTCTATTGGTTATGCCGCCAGCCTGTTCCTCTTCGTTATGGCGGGTTACTATTACTTGATTTACCAGTTTTAGACAATACTTATTTCTTATTCTGGCAGTTGAGGAATTAGCTGTTGGGCACCATTCTAACCCCCCATTTTTTTCTTTCCTTATCCAGACAGTCCAATGTAGTTTTCTACGTCAACAGTGTTTATACATCATTGACCAAGTCAATAAATATATTTCACTCAAGCTACAAAGTACCATTAAATTTTCTGCCTCTTATAAGTTGGTTTTACCTGGAGTTCATAACTGTTTCTTTTTTTTTTTCAATTGTTTAGTTTTCTAAGTACTGAAAGTCAATTGTTCCCATATGTTCCAAACACACAGCAAGGAGTTTTTCCAAATGTTCAACCCATAAGGGATCAGTCTCATCTTTCCCTGCAGGTTCTGTCCCACAGGCCTCCGTCTATTTTGCTGCAGTGTGGACTGGCTGCTTGCTGAGCCCGGCTCACAAATATCAATCATCCCGGGTTTCCTTTTGCCAGTCTTCTCTATACGCTGTCCTCTCTCCTGGACCCACCTCTTTTGTCTCCTCTAGTTTTACTGAAGTATATTCTCCAGCAGTTTTCTAGGGAATAAAAATAAACTCGTGTGTCTTTCAAAGTCTGAAAATATTTTTCACCTGTTAGATTGGTGGGTGTGTAAATTCATGTTAGAAATAAGCTTCCCTCAGCTTTGAGTGTCCTCAGTGTTGCTGTTGACAATCCCGACGTCATTCTGATTCCTGTGCCTTTTGTCTGTGGCTTTTCACTCTCGATCTCTTTTAAAACCTTTCCTGAATTGTACAATGACATGCCTTGGTGCAAGTATTTTGCATTCATCACAGAGGCCCTTGGTGGGCTGTGTCCTTCAGTTTTTTGAAATTTATAAGACAATGACTCTTTTCATTGAGGTCCTTATAAATATCAGTCAGTGGGTGTCTTTTTTTCCTTTCTTTTTCTTCCTGGGGTCCTCAAGGCCTTTGGAGGCCTTCTCCCAATTTCCCAGGGAAGAGGAGAAGATGGGGTGAGGCTGCGGACCTCCTGAGAGATGGAGGGAGGGGTTGGGCTGCCACATTGCACCTGTAGAACTTCCCTCTATCACTCACGTGTCTCACTTCTGCCCTTTGGCCACACCTGAGGTCCCGAGGGTGGAGGTTCGCAGAGTTCAATTCCTTTCTCTTTTTGCAGCAGAGTTGAGAGTAGTTGTTTGACTGTTAAGAGAGGTGCTTTGGGGTGAAGGCAAAGGGCTCTGCATATAGAATTTAGTTAACCCCTGTGCTCAGCCCCACACCTCTCATTTCTGATCTCTGTACTAACTTGTGATGCCAGCATTAAGTCTCTTGGAGGCTAAGCTGGGTGAACTGATTTGCTTCTTGGTCATCTCTCTTTGTGTGGCTTGCTTTATCATTTCCTAGGGTGATGCAGGCCAGGTAATATTTCCTGCCCCTGCTGTCTACCTTCCAGATATTTTCTTTCATCTACTGTTGCCTCCTTCTCTGGACTTTTGTGACTTCATACCTTTTCATATTTCCCCACTTTCAATATTTGTTTAGTGTCATATCAGTGAGATTTTGTGAGGTGGAGGGGGATAAATGGCAGATGTCATGTCTAATAAAGTTTTCCAGTCATTTGTTTATCTCAACTTTTCTTCAAAATAAGATTTGATGGGAATTGCAAAAAAACAAAAACAAAAGCAAGACCCATTAAAGACAATTTTAAAAAAAGAATTAAAAATAGGGCCTCCCTGGTGGGGCAGTGGTTGAGCGCTGCGCTGTGGAGCTGTCAGCAGCGCGCGATGCGAGTTTGACGCCCAGCCGGGGAGAATCCCACATGGTGCGGTAGACCTCTCCTGCCTCGCCCGCTGCTCCCCTCAGCAGTGTGTTTCTGATCTGCCTGTTCTGCTCCCCACTCTGTCTCTGGTGAAACCTCTCACCGCCCCACGCCTCTGGCCTGTACCCCAGCTTGTATGTATAAATAAATAAATCTTTAAAAAAAGAATTAAAAACAGCGGTAAAAGAATATAAATGTATGTTTCAAGAGTTAGTTGCTGGGATAGAGTCTGTATCTAAGCTTTCTCTTGACTATTAAAGTAAAAGGGGAAATGATGTGTCTTCCCTAGTAAAGGACTGAGAAAAGGAGTGATGACAGGAAGACAAAATTAACATTTCTTGAGTATATTTTGACAGTCACATTTAATACATATTATTTGTTTCAATCCTTTTAAGATCCCATGGAAGTAGTTACTGCTAGCACAATTTTCAGAATGAAAAACTAAGGTTTGAAAAGGTTTGTGCCTTTACTGAAGGTCTTACAACTACAAAGGCATGGAAATGGAAGTTGAACTCAGATTTGTGTGTAACTCCAGGCTTTCCCCATTACACTGAAGCACTGATTGTTCTCCAGGGCTCCAGAATGTCACCAGTAACCTTTGGTTGTGAAGCTCAGTGGTGAATTTATATCTGGCTTGACCTCTGGTGGAGTGGGGATCACTGTCTTCTCCAAACCCCTTTTTGGACCCCACTCTCTCCTGGTTCTACCTACTCTGTGGCTCTGCATCTTCCTCAGGCTCCACCTAATGTCCTTTTCAAATGTTCCCATGCTTTGTAATCTCCTCGGTGACTTTATTCACTCCCATCACTTCAGATTATATCTGCAGGTTTTGTGACCCTCAAAACCATATTCTCCACCTGGACCTCCCTCCTGTGGTCCGGATCCCTGCAGATAAATGACTAGTGAAGGTTCACTGATTCGTTTCACAGACCCTTCAAATCAGTAAGTCCCAAACTGAGGTCACCAGGCCCTCTCACCTGCTCCTTCTCCTGTGCTGTCCTATTTCAGTGACTGGGTTATCACACTCCTTACCTGAGAGCTGTCTTGAACATATTTCTCTACCTTGTCCTCCTTCCTCAAGTGTTGCCAAGTTCTGCCAGTTATATCTCCTAAACCTCCCTTAGATCAGTCTATTTATTTGCAGCTTCACTGCCGCTATTTCAGTCCACACCCACCCCATGCTCACATCCCGAACCAGCCTCCTTACTGACCTTCATGCTTACCCATATCCCAACCTTCACTGCAATGTGAGATTTAAAAAAAATGTAAATCTGATCAATTCCAGTGCTTAAAACTCTCATCTGTACCCCTTTACAATATACATACACAGAAAACCTCTACTAAAACTTAGCTCTCATCTCATTGCTGAGACTGTTCAAAATGTCTGAAGCCTGGATAAGGATGGCAGTGGGGAGTGGGGAAGCTGGGAAAACAGACAGAGGCCAGAGAATGATGGCCTCCTAGGCTCTGTGACGGGGTTTGCACTCTGTCCTGAGGGCAGCAGGAGGGACTGAAGGGTCACCAGCAAAGAGTACAAGAGAAGATTTTGTTTTAGAAATATCATTTTGACTGCAGCACAGAAAGATGTTCTGAAGGGCACAGACAGGTGGTGGGGCGCCATTGGAGGCCATCCCCATAATCTTGGCAAAAGGTGCTGATGGCGCTGGAGATGAAAAGAAGTAGAAACATAGTGCAGATAGAGCAATAGGAACTGGCGACTGACTGGTTGTGGAGAATGAAACGGGGTGGGGGGGGCGGAGATCAAGGAGGATGGGGAATAACTGTCCTTCCTACTTGCAGAGAAAACTGGGCCCATCAAGTCAACTCCCTTGCCGCCCCTCCATTCCTGACGTCACCATCTCGGCACCCAAGCTTTCCATGTACGCCAAGTTTCCTCCCTGGCGTCTCAAACTTTCCTCCTCCTAACTCCTCTTAAACACGTGCTCACTCTTCATCAACCCTAATCAATACACAAACAGTCGCTGCCTGCCTTTCCCTTGAGCTTCTCCACTTCCTTATTAACCCCCAGATTTCTGCCTCTGGCCTACAGGATAAAGTCTAAATTCCACGGGGCATTCAAAACCTTCAAAACTTGGCTCCAGGTTAAGCGTATTGCAGTCACTTCTACATTAACAAGTCCCTGGTGCTTCCCTCTGTATCTCAGAGCTCCTTTGCCATTAGGGATGGCAGCCTCCTTTTTGCCCTTTGGCTTATTCCTCCAATGGCTCTGTGACCCACCTGTGCTCTGCTTCCCCTACCACTGTCACACTTAACTATCCTCCCACTAGAGTGTGAGGTCCTCAAGGGCAGGGGTGTGTCTTCCCTCTCTCTGTGTCCCCAGGGCCTGGCACGAAATAGATGTTTAATAAATGCTTGCTGGGTGAGTGAGTGAAGAGACCTGCCCCCCCGCCCCGTTCAGATGGTTATATCTGAATGTCCATGATATGTAGGTCCGTAAAACCACCAACTTCCCAAAGCTGCCATGTGCAGAGGGGCAGAATCTCCATCCAAGAAGGCTGGTGCAAGGTCTATGAGGCATTTTACAGCCATGACAGGAAACAGCAATGTCAGCAGCAGTGTCATCTTTGGACACGAAGGACAGGGATTCAGCGCCATGAACGGTCAGTTAAACTGTAATTGGAGTGAACTGTTCCTCTGCAAGCCATAATGTTCTTAGGCTGTAGCCAAATGGCATTCAAGAAGGGGAGAAAATTTTTTGAAATGTCAAAGAAATTATTTCCAATTTGGTGCTCACAACTAGAGACTCTAATGATGAGTGGAAATGAGAAGCAAACAAATTAGCACTAATGTAAAATGGCTTTTGGAAAAGAGGATTTAATTTATAGTCCACTGGTCATGGCATGCAGCAGGCAGTAAAAGCCAGTTTCACCAGCTTGATCATAAGGCTGGAGCACACACGGAATGCCAGAGGAAAATATATGTAGGCCATCATGCTTACTGGAGTCTCTCTGTGAGTGGCAGCCAATTAAAATAGTCATTATTTTACCTTGGAGAGAAAATTGTCTGAAAAATCAAAGCACATGATATTAAAATCCAGATTAGGAACCTCAGTCCAAATTGGTTTGTTTGTGGCCTTCTAACCTTGGCAAGGTCTTCTGCAAGGACAACAAACTGACTTTGTCTTCAGCCCAGAGTGAACTCTCTGTTTTTAATTTCCTCTTCATCTTCACAGGTGATTGATTAATAAATCTGGCCTCAACCATAAATCACTTCGATAGCAGCCAAATGGTACTTCTTCATGCAGGGAAACTAAAATCACAAAATTTCAAAAACTCTAGCTCTCATTCTAAAGCAAAGGTCCTTAGTAACAAGTGAGAAGAAGTATTAAAAATCACTGTCACAAGGTCTTGTTTTTAAATGAAATTTCTCAGAGGGTTTTCTCCCCCCTAAATAAAAAGACACATTTCTAAAAACAAGAAGCCTCCATGGTCTGTGCCTGGCTCACTGTCCCCAGATGGTCTCAGAGCCAAGGCAACCACTGTCTCCTGCTCCTGCAGGTTCTAGCTGCAATGGGGCAGATGGGACTGAGGCTTTCTCCTGAGTTCCCATCCCTGACTCCTTATTCTCAACTCCAATCAGAGACAGAGACACAGAGAGTGAGGAGAGGGAGGGAGAAACATTCTCCTTCCAAATTTCAGATCCAAAGAGGGTGTCCTTGCCTTTATTTCTACCTAAGGTCATTGCACTGCCATGTGTCATGTCCTTCTCAGACTCCCTTCCTTTTGCCCCTCACTCATAACCTCTTCATAGACTCCTCCTACCACCCATCACTTCCCTGAAGATTCCATCTGCCTCCATCTTCACCTCTGCCTTTTCCTTTAACCTTTCCCAAAGACCCTTTCCCCTCTTGCCTTCCTGCAAATCCTGCTGCTTTATTCTGTCCCAAACGTACTCTTATTCTCCACTCAGACCCCACTTTTCCTCTCCCGAGACTCACTTCTGCCTCTAACTCCACAGACCTCATGCTCTCTCCACAAATGCAATTCTCTATGTCAACCATAATCCCTCCACCCGCACTATGCTCTTCATAGCTGCACTTTCCTTGATCCGATTTCCCACCCTTCCTTCCTTTCCCAGCTTTGTTCCTGATCTCCTCCACCCTTAGCTTTTCCTTGGTGACTCTGCCTACCTCCAGCCTGTCCTCAAAGCTGGCTCTACTCCAGGGTGCCACTTCTGTATAGCCCTCCCTGGTAGAGGCTGCTGATACGCTTCTACCCCAAGATCTCAGGGTCAGGAGGGGTGTGAGTATCTCAGTAAAGCTCAATACAGTTCCTTAAGTTCCTTACTCAAACTCCATTTTGTAAAAACTCTTGCTATTTTGAAGGTTGTGCCATTCAGCTGTAGTGACCTTTGTCCCTCCTCAGGCAGTCATCTAAAGACCCCAGAACAACTGGATTTACTCATCAAGGACTTGGAACCTAGCTCATAAGCATCCTTTCCCATTTTCCCTACTCAAGTCCTGCCATAATTGGGGGATTTCAATGGCATGCCAACATCTTGACTGTCTTCTGTACTCATTTTGCCCACTCGCTGCATGGCCACACCCTGGGCCTTTTGTCATCAACCTGGAACCACTAACCTTCCTTACTTCACTTTTTGATCACAACTCTCATTCAACTATTTCCAAGACATGGATTCTCTAACTTCACTGGGACTGCCAATCCATAACATTTTATACTCCTCCTATGTGGTTTAAGCTCTATGGCCCATCCTCTCAACCATTCTTTTGCCAGGATCCTCAACTTCCTAATCCCTTGTTCTTCCATTTTTAGTCATCTGATAAAACCCAAATCTGGATCAATTCAACTAGCCTCTCTACACCCACCAGTAGATGGAAGTTGTTATGAGAGGAAGGCGAGTATATATCACATAGCCACACCGACTGCTTTGCTACAGATTGTCATCAAACTCAACGGGCCTCATAAAGTGAATGCTGCCTCAGTCATCTTGCTCCCGTTCTCCATGGGAGTTATTTCAACTTTTCTCTGCTCTTCTCAAACCTTGAATACTATCTTCAATCACACTCTCACTGGCTGATATCATGTCCCTATTTCACAGGGAAAACGGAAACCAACAAACAAGAATTCCCTCAACTTCTGCCACCAAATCTACTAACGTATAATCTTGCTTCCTCTGTGTCAGTAATGCAATTATTCTTCCATCTTTCTAAGTCAATTTCTCCATCAATTCTTTGGCTCCCCCACCTTATTCTTTTTGTCAGGGACACCATTCTCTTAATTATCCCTTGTCCTATAATATTATTTTTTCCCTTTTTGTCTGGATCCATGTCAACAGTCTCCCATCTGCATAAAAACCTCTGTTTGGCATGAATCCGAAAGGAAACCTGCACCCCTATTTTTACTACAGCACTATTTACAATAACCAAGGTATGGAAACAACCCAAATGCCCAAAAATAGATGACTGAATCAAGACAATGTGGTACAGATACACAATGGAATACTATTCAGCAATCAAAAAAGATAAACTCATGCCATCTGCAGCAACATGGATGGAGCTAGAAGGGACCATGCTCAGTGAGATAATCCAGAAGGAAAAAGAAAAATATCAAATGTTTTCACTTATAGAAGGAATATAGGGGACCCAAATAAGAAACTAGGAGGAGAAAATACCAATACAACAACAACAAAACAAAAACAAAAGCTAGCAGGCAACCAGAAATAAAGAGACATTTTGCGAGGGAGGGGAAAGATAAGGGATCAAAACGGAGGAGAGAAAAGCACAAGGGACTATGGTGATGGTTCATGGGTGAATTGACAATAATGTAAAAGATATAAAACAAACAAAGAAAAAAAAGCTTTTGTTTGGGGTCTCCTTCCAGCGATTGCCTTTTATCTTTTTTCTCCTGCAGAGCCAAACTTCTTGAAAGTATTATGTACTTGCAATCTTCACTTCCGGCCCTCTTCTCAACTTACTGTAATTTGACCTCTGCTTCTATCACTCTGTGAAACTGCTTTTGCAAAAGTCACCACCAATTTCCTTGTTTCTAAACCCAGTGGATTTTTTCAGATCTTAATTTACTTGATTGGTCATCAGCCTTCACATTGTCCTCCCTGAAACACTACATTCTACTTCTGATAATCTTCATTCTACTTCTGATAATCATTCTACTTCTGATAATCCACCACTCTGGATCCTTCATCTCAATTACTTTTGCAGGTGAACCTTTGCAGGTTCATGTCCCTTTGCCAGACTTTCAGACTTGAGAGCTTCTCAGGGTTATGTCTCAGGCTCCCTTCTCTTCCTACTCTACCGATACCCTCTGGGAAAGCCTAGCAAATCAACACCAACAAATGGTGTGGCTTCTATCCATAAGGACTGCAGACTACTGCATTTCTGTTTCAATTTAGACTTATTTTGCAAACCCCATTCAGGCGTATTCAGCTGCCTCCTGGATACCTCCACGTGCACAACCTACTGGCACCTCAAACTCCTCATGCCCAGAAATGACCATCTTCTAAAAACCCTGATTCCCTTCCTTTCTGTTTGCCCAAGTCAGGGATTCAGAAGTCATCCTTCATTTCTCTTACTTACCCCACCAGGCACCAAGACCAGTTCTTTTTAGCTCATAAATGTTTAAGGAATTCTTCACCTTCTCTTCTTTCTGGCTACTTCTTCATGCTTTAGACCACCACAATCCTTCCTCACTGGTCTCCCTCTTCCCAATCCCCAATCCATTCTTTTCATTGATTTTCCAAAACACAAATCTGATTTTTACTCCTTTGCTCAAAGTCCTGCAATGATGCCCCGTTATCCTCAGGATAAGCTCTCAGCTCTTGCACTCATAGTTGTACTATGCATTGGGAGTTTTTTTTTTTTTTTTTTTTTTTTTTATAAATCATGAGTAAGATCTGCCTGTAAGCTCAAAACTGAGCTAGCATCAAAGACTCTTCAGGTTCTGGGTCTAACTTTTCTTCCAAGGTTGCTGTCACATTAGTCTTGCCTTGGCCAGAAGGTGCTCATAATTCCTGGCAGTCACCTCTTCCTTTCCACTTTCTGAACCCTTGCAAGGAGTCCTTCTCCCTCCATACCTCCACAAATCTTTCAAAGCCCACCAGAAGAGACAGCCCCACTGCCATAAACACCCTTACCTCTGATTCTGAGCTCCTAAAATCCTTAAGGCCTACTCTTCTGTTGTATATTTATCCATTGCACAGAATGGGAGTTAGTTCATGTGTGATTGGTTCCACCCCCTCTCCTTTTAAAATTTACGGAAGTAAATCCTCACTAGCGTCCACCTATTTAACAGGTGCTCAGTAAATAATTGTTAAACGCGGGCATAAAAGCAAGAAAACTGTACCCCCTACCCTCTTTGTGTCCCCCACGAACATGGCATTTTCTAGTCTTCCCTCGAAGACACCACCTACCCCTGCAATCGCACCCCTCATCAGCCAGAATGTGCCTTGATCCTCCTAGGTGGAGGATAGGCTGGCGCGCGCCCCTCAGGCCGTTTTATACGGTTTTCTACCTCCAGCTCTCGGAGCTGCGGCTGGTAGAGATGGCTTGATAATGTTAATCAAGGAGCACAGTTGTCCACCCTGTAGGATTAGACGCCGTTGGGAAGGAAGACCCTCCTCATTCCCAGAATACAGCAACTCTCCAGCAGACCCTCTTACCTACGCAGGAGGGTGGGGACTCTTCCTGACTGGCGTCCAAGCTGACCAATACCTGATTCGGAATAAGAAATTCAGCCAATGGCTGTGGGCCAGGGATAAGATGGGGCGGGACATGGTTGCTAGGGTAGATCTATTGGGGTGAGGCAAGAGGCTCCCAGAGAGACTCGGTGGTTACTAAGGAGGGAGGTCACAGAGAGCGGCTCAGGGATTGGGCAGCGTCGAGGGAGGTGGGTGGTAATTGGGCGGCGCCCAGCGGGCGCCCGGGTGAGGTGCGGGCTTGCAAGCAGGAGTTCCGGCGGGAGGCCTGTGCTGAGGGCCTGCATCTTCACCATGGCCTCGGCTGAGCTGGACTACACCATCGAGATCCCGGATCAGCACTGCCGGAGTCAGGGTATGGAACAAGGGTTGGGTTCAATCGTGGGGGGGAACTTAACGAGTCTTTGGATTGCGAGCGCAGCCGCGGCCCCGCCTCTCCCTAGGCCCCGCCCCCTCGCGGCCCGCCCCCTGATAGGGTCTCGCCGGCCGTGGCTTCGTGAGACTCGGAGAGCCCCGCCCCCTTGTAAGCCCCGCCCCAGAGTGCTTGTCCTGCGGGAGACCTGCTCCTTCCCTGCGTCTGCTGTTGGGTTGGGGCCATGCCCTTCTTTATCTCGTCGTTGCTGAAGGCTCCGGAGTGCAGGGTTCCTGCTGATTCCTTTGTTTGGGGGCTGGCCGCCCACTTCCAGCCTCTCTTCGGCGGTTGTGTGGCTAGGTACGGCTCGGGTTCCTGCTGTTGTTTTCTGCCCACTATTTCCCCTGTAGTCCTCGCAGAAGCCCTGTGCCTCCTACTTTCCCTGGAGGTGTAATAGAGCAGTCTCTGGCGTCAGGAAGAACTCGTTTCAAGTTCTGACTCCTCTCTTTAGTAGCTGGATTGCCTTTGGCAAGCCACCGGCTCTGAACCTCATTTTCCTGGTCTGCAAAATGGTGTACAATAGTAATCTCTGTTGTTGGCTGATCAACTGAGATTATCTGTGTTAAGCCCTTCCATAGTGCTTGGCATGGAATGAGTTTAGATTTGCATTATTTTTCTCCCCACAGTCATATCATTAAAGAAAGGTGGCGAGGCACTACCAAATCAGAAGCCTGTAGAGCAGACCTGGGTGTGAGTGGGTTTCAGGGCCCAGAGAATGGAAAGTTTGGTGCCTGCTGGGAATTATGGTAGAGGAACCTTGAAGAATGTACACTACAGCTTGAGCCCAGCCTGTCTCTCGCTTAACTCCACACTGCTTTCAGGCCTACCGTCTCACTGCCAGCTGCTCAGTGTTTTTCCTAATGCAAAGGTTTGATCTTATCACTGCTCTACATAAAACCCTTCCGTGGTTCCTCATTGCTCTCAGGATAAATCAAGTCTAGATTCTTTAGCATGGCATTCAGAGGCCTTCATAATTTAGCAGCTGCTGCTTCCCTCCTTGATCTCTATGACCTTCCACTGTCAAATTTGAACTTTATGCTCTGACAATCCCAAATGGTTTTGATTCTCCACACATTTCTTGCTTCCCTGCTTTTTCCTCTGTCTGGAATGCCTTTCTCCCTCTGCTGCCCCACACTGCTCCTTCATTTGTCTGGCTCCTTCACTTGAAAGACTTTTAGCTCAGATGTTGCCTTCAGGAGAGGCTGCCCAGGTCCTTCCAGTAGCATCTTGTGTTCCTTGTTTGGGGGTCTAGGAGGGGAGGGCAGCCCCTAGGCTCCCACAGAACAGCTGGCTCTAGATCAGCATATTTCCCTAGAGTTGGGTCTGTTAGCTTAGGGCTTTTGGGCTTATAGATGTAAAAATATTTTTGAAAAGTTTTTGGCATTAGTGAGAGATGAAGCCAGTAGATATTACACCCTTGGAGAGCCTTCAGCTGCAAAGGGCTGGCAGCTTTTTGCAAGGCCAGGAGGCAGATCTTCTCTCTCAGCCCAGGTGGGCAGCCTGCTAGTCTCACTTCACGTTAAGCTCTGCCTTTTACTGGCTCAGTGGGTGTGGCAAATTACTGAACCTCCCTGAGCCTCCGCTTCCTCCACTGTAAAATGGGAATAATAATAGTGTCTGCCTCACAGATTGTGAGGGTTAACAAGATAGTGTCTGGAAGTGTGTGCCTGGCAAGGAGCAGGGGCTCTGTCGGCTTGTGGTCCGCCTCACTCCTTTGGGAGGTCTAATCCAAGAATTGGGAGAAATCTGAGGGGGCCATTTTGTCCATTCTGTGGCTGCCAAACCCTTCCTGGACAGGATGCTTCCCAAACATCTTGGCCTGTTGGAGGCAACTGGGATTGTTAGAAAGCACTTCCTCTTCTTGAGCCGCAATAGACCTTCTTGTCATTGCTGCTTTCACATTTGCTGTGTCCTGGCTGTGGGTTAGTTGATGGTGACTGTGACTCAGCACAGGCTTCCTTCAGGGAGCTGTGGTTTGGGGAGGAGGTGTGTGGGTTTCTAAGCAGGTGGTTTCACAATGATGTGGTAACTGCAGGGCTAGAGGGTCGTGGTGGGTGCAACACAGAGCAAGGTAGTTTCTTTTCCCCACTCTTCAAGAGGACAGCTTCCTGCCTTCCTCAAATCTCTCTTCTCCAAGGGAAAAGCTTCCAGGACCTCCAGGACCACCTTCTCTGAGGTGGTTCTAGTAACCTCATCCTCTTCCTGATTGCTGCTCCAGACCAACTTTTGTTCATCTTGCCTTTCCCTCTCAAAGTGCATACCCCAGAGATGAGCTGGAGGTTGCAGGACCCCTTAGAAGTTGTAGTGGCACTGTGAGCCCGTGAATCCATTTGCTTCTTATTGGTAGAGTGCGCCTCTCCAGGATGACATGTGTAGGGGCAGGAAGACTCAGGGAGCAGTTTCTCTATGGGGCTGCAGAGATGGGTCAAAGGAGGCGTCCTGGAGCCTGCGGTGGCTTTTTAGGCTTTTAATGGTCTTTTGTGTGAGGCAGCCAGATACAGGGCAGCTCGAGGGGCCAGGAGGCTGGCAGGCCTCCCAGCCCCCGGCGAATCTTCATTTTTTCTGGGCTCTCTGGAGTTCTCTCGGCCTCTGCTACACCCTGAACGGACCTCTGCTCCACACTCTGTTCTCTCCTTCCTGCTGCTATTCCTCCTGCTGCTGCTGTTTCTACTGCTTATATCCTCAGCCTCCAGGCCCAGGTGCGCCCACTCACCTATGCCCACACCCTACTCCAGGTGCCTGCCATCAGGCTTGCGTGTAGGCCTGCAGAGGTCTATCCTTGGTGAGAGGGCGAAAAAACCCGATGACTCTTTTGTTTACCCTACAACATGGTTTCCCAAAGTGGCAGTCTTTGGGGGATCCCAGAGATCATCTCTTTTGCAGTAACTGTTTAATGGTGGAGCACTGTGTAGGACCGTCATATTTGGTTTCTGGAAATGCTTTCCTCCATATTTGAACATCAAAACACAAAGCCCAGCACTGCGTGAGTTGACAGAGAGAGGAGCAGCAGCTGCTGGTACATCAGTTATTTGGGAGACAGCTGCAGATCTGGGGTCATTTAGAGCCTGAGCAGGGCAGCTCAGAACCCTTCTGCCGGGATTCCTACCAGCCAGTATCTGGGGCTGCCTGGTCTTTTGCTGCAGCCAGTCCCTTGACCTGGGATCACCCCCATCCCATCTACTCTGCTTCTCTGACTAGTGATCCCCTCCACTTCTGACACTAGCTTCTGTCTCACCTCCTGGGGAAGGTTCTGTTCTTCGGGTTTGCATGGCAGGGGTCTCTTTCATTGTAGTGTTTTTCACACTTTGGCTCACTGTTGCTGGGGCCTGGCAAGGATGACGTGCCAAGTGTGTGGAATGGAGTCTGGTCTGGGACCCACGCCAGAGCGGCCCCTCCTCCCAGCCAGAGAATGGTCAGCTAAGTCCTGCCCCAGAGCCCCAGCTGGGCTTCTTAAAGGCACCATGTTGCTCTCGCTTTCAGGAAGCAGTTTCAGAAATAATTGATACACAGAATGGGGGTGAGACAACGGGCTCGCTCACTCTTGTACAAAAAAGGCCTTTTGGGGGCCACAGAGAGGGGAATGACAGGTTTATTGTGAGCCTGCTCTTCTGTTAAGCATTGGCAGGGTTCAAAGAAATGTAGACTTGTCTAAACCCTCTGGAAGCTTTCTCTGGCACTCAGGAAACAGTCCAGAATGGTGTGGACCACCATGGTGGACCCCAGTTGTTGGGGCAGCTTCCTGGAGAAGAGTGGCTCAAGCTGGGCCTAGGGCTTCGGGAGGGCTGACAGGTAGCTGGGTGGGCAGCAGAACGAGCAGAAGGGGGCTGGGAAGGAAGGAGCATGGCTGGAGGGGCAGGAGGCTGTGACTACTTCCAGAGCAGGGAATGAGATGAGAACCCCAAGTGCTGTCCTCCAGAGAGGCCTCACCCTCAGATGAAGAGCAGGTTGGTATTTGATTCTCTTCTTGTCTACGGGGACAAGACAGAGGCGTTTCCTTCATTTTAATCATGTTCTCTTTCACATATTAATAAAAACCCTCTCTAATTTGTCTGCTCTATTCCGGGTGCTGTACGAGGCCCTGGATTTGAGGTCCAGACCTCATGGATGCTTTGTAGCCTCCTTACTGAGATTTCTATTGAACTTATTTTGTTCACCACACCCTACGCATGTGCCCCGCCAACCAGCAGCTCCTCTCCCAGCCATCCTGGGAAGTGGGGAGTACTCTTGTGCAGTTTTATAGACAAGGGACAGCTTAGAGAGGGGAGGAGATGAAGTGTCTTGCCCCAGGTTATCCCGTATTTCATCTCAGGAGCCTTACTCCAAAACCTGTGCATACAGATTTCAGTTGTATGGGAAGCGCTGTCTAAGCCTGGGTCCATTTCTAGGAAACAATTAAAGAATGTACAAAGAAAGAGGTGTCCATTAACCTATTTTTATAACAGCAGAAAATTGGAAACAATATCATGTCCAGTAATGGGAGATTGGTCGCCATAAATTATGAACTATTCTGTAGCTGCTCTGCAGCCACTAAAAAGAATGGCATAGAAATATGTAAACTGACAGGCAGCGATGTTCACTGTATATTGCTAAATGGAAGAAAGCAGATTACAAAACAATACAATGCAGTTTTATTAGATATTCATTTTCTCCTTTTCTACAGCGAGCATGCATTCCTCGTGAAGTAATAGTGGTAACAGGTACCTTACTTGCTAAGCCCTCTATAGTCATTATCTCATTTGATCCTTTGTGTTATTAGCCCCATTTCACAGATAAGGAAATTAAAGCATAGAGAACTTGCTTGAGGTTTATTTTATAGTTATTAGTGGCAGCCAGAGATTTGGCTTCATATACTCTTTTATACAGTGTGTACTTCCTGAGGGTTACGACACAACTTCTTTTAGATACTACGCTACCTTCCAGGGCAGTTATTTCAAAAAGTAAAACAGAAAAGTAAACTTAAATTAATTTTGTTTAAATATGGGAACTGTGAGACAATACTAAGTATTATTGGGGACTGGAGGAAATTGACGGTCTTTCTTTTTTTTGCATTTTAAAAAGAAAAGCTAGGTTCTTTGTGTTTTGGCTCTGGCTTAGAGATGAAAAGCACTTATTGTCTACAGACCCTTTTCAGCCTTTGTCTTCCCCATGTGGCCCCTGGGGTAGATGCAGTCTGTGCTTTAGTTTTATGAGTTGAACAGTTGTACGATATATGTATCTGTAATTCTTGTATTATCGACGTCCATGTTGTTTTGTTGAGAAATTTCTAAAGGACAAGGGGCATGTGAGATTAAATTGTTTTGTGGGGTGCTTAAGAAGTATCAGGGTTGAAAAGAATACTTCTGCCTCACCAAGGGGCTTCTGGGCATACTTGACCTTCTCAACTTCTCAACTGATTTTGACTCTGCTGGCCCCTCTCCTCCCCCCTTTCAAAATAAACTTTTAACTCTCGTTGCACAAATGATATATATTGATTTTAGAAAATGGGTTAAGAAATCATGAAAAAGAAATTGCCTCTAATCCCAGAAATAATTGCTATTAATATTTGATGTTTTTTTCTATGCATAAATATATGTGTGTTTATATATGTACAGACTGCTGCTCAACTTGAGTTTTCACTTAATGTGCTACTGTTCATTTTAAAAAATAATAGCGTGATTGAAATATAATTCACATATCATAAAATTCACCTTTTTAAAATGTGCAATTCATTGGTTTTCAATATATTCACAGAACTGTGCAACCATCACCACTGTCTAATTCCAGAACATTTTCATCACCCACAAAAGAAATCTTGTACCATCAGTGATCACTCCCTGTTACCCTCTCCATCCAGCTTCTGGCAGACACCAACCACTTTCTGTCCTGTGGATTTGCCTAGCCTGAACATTTCATATAAATGCAGTTCATATAAATGCAGCCTTTTGGGGCTGACTTCTTTCACCTAGCATGTTTTCAAGTTCCATCCGTGTTGTAATGAGTGTCAATTCCTTTTTATGACTAAGTGGTGTGCTGTCCTGTGGGTGCATAACACATTTTGTCTGTCTACTTACTGTCAATAAGCATTTGGAATGGTTCTAATTTTTGCTATTGTAACTGATGCTGCTATGACTATTCATGTACAGGTTTTGTGTGGACATATGGTTTTATTTAGCTTGAGTAGGTACTGAGAACTGGGAGTGCTGGGTCATGTGGGAGTTCTCTGTTGAATTTTTTTGAGGAACTTCAGACTGTTTTCCAAAGTGGCTGTGCCTTTTTGCATTCTCACCAGCAGTATATAAGGGCACCAATTTTTCCACATCCTCCCCAACGCTTGCTACTGCCTGACTTCTTGATTATAACCATCCTAGCAGGTATGATATGGTGTCTCCTTGTAGTTTGGATTTTCATCTCCCTAATGACTATGAGCATCTTCACATGTTCTTTCTGGCCATTCATAGTTCTTCTGTGGAGAAATGTCTGTGCAGATCCTTTGCCCATATATAAATTGGATTGCCTTTCAATAATTACGAGTTAAAAAATATAGGGTCTTCTGGTAGCGCAACGGGCTAAACACAGTATTATGAAACTATACAGAGCCACTGCAGCATGAGTTTGAGACCTGGCCAGGGAGCTTCCCACATGGCACAGCAGACCTTTTCTGCCTCGCCTGCTGCTCCCCTCAGCAGTGTACTTCAGTCAGTCTGCCTATTCTGCTCCCCACTCTGTCTCTGGTGAATCCTCTCACCACCCCACACCTCTGGCCTACACCCCAGCTTGTATGCATAAATAAATAAATCTTTAAAAAAAAAGAGTTAAAAATATATATATCTTGGATACAAGTTCCTCATCAGATATGAATTGTAAATATTTTCTTTTATTATCTGGGTTCTTTTTCACCTTTTTCATCATGTCCTTTGAAGTTTAAGGTTTTGATTTTGATGAAGTCCCAAATTATCTATTTTTTTTCTTTCATTCCTTATACTTTTGGTCAAGTCTATGAAATCATTGTCTAATCCAAAAATTATAAAGATTTACTCTCCGTTTTCTTGTAAGAGTTTTATCATTTTAGTTCTTACATTTATGTCTGTGTTTTGCTTTATGTATTATTGAATATCTCTGTATGAGTAACCACTTTTCTTTCTTAGAAGTGGAGTCACTGAGCCAAAGATTGCATATTTTTGAGACTTGATACATATTCCAAACTCTTGCCTCTCTCTCATTCGCCTTCCCTTTCCTGCCTGTCTCCTGCTGCTCTGGTTCAGGCCTCTGCCATTCCTTGCAGGTTACAGTAGCCTCCTACCCATTCATAATGCTTTCAGTGCAGTGTGACAAGTGTAGTGGCATTGTGGTTGTGGGTGCTGTGACAATATGGCAGAGCAGTATTGACCCAGTCTGGTGATTTGGGGTGGGAGGGGTGAGACGGCAGGAATTAAGGGGGCGCTTTCTGAAGTGAACTGTGAGCTCACTTAGGTGGAATGGGCATTAGCATGGCATAAACATGAAGTCAGTATCCTATGCCAGAGAGTAAGGAGCATGTGGAGGTTCTGGAGGTGGAGACTGTGTGGCACGGGGGCCCAGAGATGGGTGCTGGTGCTGTTGCTTCCTTGCTGTGTGCTCTTGAGGAAAGGGACTTCCCTTCCCCTTTCAGCTTTCTCATCTGTAAAATGGGGCTGACAATAGTAGCTAACTCCCAGGATGATAGTGGGACTAGGTAAGGCAGCAAGTTTTGAGGTTCTGGCTGGGTTGCCAGTCTCTAAGGGGAGCAGGTGGAAGAGGTCAGTGTTGGATCTGTGAAAGTGCAGAGGCAGCTGTGTGGACAGCTCGGAGCTGGGCCAACAGATTTGGTTAAGACAGGGGCTTGGGTTTTGCTACCCTGGGGGCTACGGAGGATCTAGTGGTTACAAGCTGGTCTCTCAAGTCAGACCACTTTTATTTGGGTTTCAGTTTCACTCCTTATTAGTTGTGTGAGCTTGAGCAAATTATTTACTATCTCTGTGGCTTAGTTTTTATCTGTGAAATGAGAATAACTGTACCCTGTTCATAGGACTGCTGTGAAGATTAAATGAGTTGATGTATAAAGAGCTTAGAGTGGTGCCTGACCATATGATTCTTTGCCATGCTTGTTATAGTTTTCTTGGTGATGGGAAAGAGGAATGTGGAATTCAGAGAGGTTTGTGATGGTTCAGGACAAGGCGGATTTGCTTGCTTCTGCAGGTTGTTGCTAAGTATTAGAGTGTAAGTGGGACACTGAAGCAGTGAATCTTTAGTGCCTGAGGGGCAGTGGCCAGAGGCATGGAGATGTCAGCAGCCTGGGAGGAGGGGAGGCGGTTGACAGGTTTGGTGAAATGAGCATAAAAGGAACAGGGGCTTTACAAGAGGGTGGAGGAATCTTGGTCTGGATGTGACAATAAATAACAATAGCCACAGCAATTACTTTTATTACTCTGGAAAGGGCAATGAGGAACAAGAAGAATGCCAGCTCTTTCTTCTTGGGTCCATTCTTCACTTTGCAGCCATGTGTTCATTCATTCAGCACATTTCTACTGAGTGTCTGGATGGCGCCAGCTGTGTGCTGGGTATCTGGGATGTGGTGATAAACATGGCAGACCCAGTTCCTGCCTTCACAGAGCCTGCTGGCTAAGGGAAGAGACAGGCAGTAAGCAAATGATTGTGCAAGTCATCAACCAGTCCAGATTATACTGTGCTACCCCCCAATTCTGGAATCTTCATCCCTTCTCCACTGCTACGGAACGAAATGCTGACTCCACATGCTGTGGGGTCGGGCTCCAGTCCCACTCTGGCAGCTCTCCTGATCACTGCTGCCCTTCTCCCAGGCTCCTGACCCCCCCTGACTGCTTGCTGTGGCTCAGGCCGACTCTGACTTCTCCATCAGCCCCCGCCCTGCACATACATGCCCTCACTCCCTGGCAGGCTGGTCCCTGTCCCTCAGCCATGTTGCTGGAGCTCTGTGGACTTTTCTGGACTATAATACTTCATGTGTGAAAGCAGAGAGGGCAGAAGGCTCCAGTGGGAGGAGGTCAGGGCAGGCTCTGAGTTAGAGTGGGCACAGAGTGTGGGGCCCTGGGAGGAGAAAGCGTCAGGGCAGTGGGAGATGCCTGTGGGTCGGTGTGGGTAGAAAGAGCACCTGATGGCTTAGGGGGGAAGTCTTGAGTGTCTGTTTGGACTGGACTGAAAAGCTTGGGTTCTGGGAGTTGGCGAAAGGTGCCAGTGAAACCTGTGACAGAGCAAAATGGAATTACTGATTCCAGCAGAGGAGGAGGGCAGATCAGAGGCCAGAGCTCTCTGGATCCTCCTATCCTGGAAATGCACTCTGGGACTGCTATTGGGTAGGGCTGGCCTGACCCATGGGTGGCTACCAGGAGATGCCCTCCCTTGGCTGCCTTCTCTGTATTTGCCAACAAGCCCAAAGCCTATTCCTGGTGACAGCATGTGATGGAGGGGACCCCTCTAGGCTGTGGGAGAGGAATCTGGGTTCAGACAGCTGCACAGAGCCCTCCTGGTGCAGGTGCCAGAAAGCCAGCTGCTCAGCCTGAGATCCAAAGGCAGATCCAAGTGGTAGCTGTTGATGACCCGCATTAAGGCTGCCGCAGCCTGGTAGCCACCCCCAGTGAGGACAGGTTGGGGCCCCACCAAAACTCAGCTGTGGCCTTTCCATCAGAAAAGTGGGTGCAAAAGAGCTGCCCTGGCAGAGGACAGGGAGACACCAGACTGAGAGAGGGAGAATATTTGAAGCTGCCCGAGTTCTAGCTATGGGATCATCTTCCTCATCAGAGGCCAGGCCCAGCCTCAGGGGATCCTGGGGGGCTGATAAGGGGCAAGGGACTGCAGGGCTGGCAGCTCCTGCTCTAGGCCGAGTTGTACCCCGGCCAGGGATCCCGTGGGAGTGGGCAGTCAATCTCTGAAGGCTGGAGTCGCCACTGCTGGAGAGCAGAACATTATGAACTTCTCAATCACATTAATTTCCGCAGGAAATTGTTGTCTTCCTTTTGTCCAAAGGTTAGTGATTTATATTTACCATCCTCTTAACTAGCCTTGAAATTTACTGTTGCCAGGTCACCACCAGCATCCATAAATCTCAGCGTGGCAGCTAAGCACAGTCAAGTGACTTGATCCTTGGAAGGGTACACGCCGGCCCTTTAGGGAGGGCAGATAACTAGCTGCCGCAGACAGCCCCTAGGGGATGGGTCTCATGTGGCAGGGGAAATGTGAGGAGGCCTGACCAGAGTTGTAGGGGAGGCCTCTCCCAAAGCAGCCCTGAAGCAGGCAGCTGGTCTCACCTTAGTACCTCCCCGAAAGGAGACCTGTACTGGTTGTGGTCGGGGCTGGCAGCACACAAGGTGTTGAGCAGCCTGGGGTGGAGGCAGGGCTCAGGTTGCCAGCTCTGCACTTCCGGTGTGACCTTAGGCAAGTAGTTTATCCATTTCCTGCCTCAGTTTCTTCACTTATAATACTTTGTCTCATATTGTTGTTTTGAGGATTAAATCACAGTAAATACCAGTCATTACTTATTCTCTGGCAGGACAGGGTGGGTGGTTGGGATGGGTCCTTGGAATCCGCCTGCTCCACTTCCCTGCTTATACTTTCCTACCCATTTCTCTGCTTAAGACCCTCCTCCCTCTGCTCACAGAATTAGAACAGGGGCTTACTCTGTAAAGGACCAGCAAGTATTTTAAGTTTTGCGAAGCTTTTATTCTCTGTTACAACTCCTCATTTCTGCTGTTTTAGCATGAAAACAATCACAGACCATAAGTAAGTGCATGTGCATGGCTGTGTCCCAATAAAACTTCATTTATGGACTTATTTATATTTCATATAATTTTCACATATCACAAAATGCTATTCTTTTGCTTTTTAAAACCTATTAAAATATAAATACCATTTTTGGGCTTCCCTGGTGGTGCAGCAGTCAAGCGCTGCACTCTGGAGCTGTTGGTAGCGGCGACATGAGTTCGACACCTGGCTGGGGAGATTCCCACATGGCGCAGCAGACCTCTCCTGCCTCGCCCGCTGCTCCCCTCAGCAGTGTATTTCTGTTGATCTGCCTGTTCTGCTCCTCACTCTGTCTCTGGTGAACCCTCTCGCCGCCCCACGCCTCTGGCCTGTACCCCAGCTTGTATGCATAAATAAATAAATCTTTAAATATAAATACCATTTTTATCTTTAGCTTGCAGATCATACAAAAACAGATTTTGGGCTGGATTTCGCCCAGGGCTTATAGTTTGCTGACTCCTGGATTAGAAAGTAAAATTGTGTGGAGTAGGCATTCACTTTTCTCACTTGGCCTGTGAGAAAGAAAGATGCCCTTTTGTGTTTTTGTTTTTTTTTCCCGATGACCCTGCAGTGCCTCCAGAGAGGCCTAAAAGCTAATAGAATCAGGGAGGCAGAGGAAGAAACCCTGTGGGAACTTAAGGCGTAGGGCCTGGGATTGGTACCCAGTACTTCCTGGGTTGTAGCCACAGAGGTGCTGATTCTGGATTGGCCAGCACCCCTACCCCACATCCCAATTCCAGTTCTGATAGCTCCGCCTTGTCTGTGTTTCAGAGAACATCCCCAACCAAGAAGGGAAGGAAGCAGGGGCTCGCCAGCCTTTGGTGATCCTCTTGGGCTGGGGTGGCTGTTCCGACAAGAACCTTGCCAAGTACAGCGCCATTTACCACAAGAGGGTGAGTACTCCAGCACCCTGGTGCCCTGCATCCTGTGGCCGCTTTATAGGGAACTTGGATCTTTGGTCACCCCTCTGTGGGCTGTGGTGAAGGCTGACCACCAATGTGGGCAGCCTGGACATGGCACCAGAATGGCTTGTGAAGATGATGATAGGGTCCTAGGGACTTTGGCCAGATTATCCCCTGTATGCAGCCAGCTGTGTGGCCTGGTCTAGACCTTCAACCCACTGACTGGCCTCCCTTTCTTGCTCCCCAAACCCCACAGTGGACAGCCTGTCTCTGCAATGCTTCTGTCTGTGGAGTAAGCCCTGACTTGAAGCCTGCTGGTTGAATGCGACCTTTCTGGGCAGCAGGAGCCTGGGCTGGTGTACTGGCCAGTCTATATTCCCAGGACTTCCTCCTGTTCTGCCCAGATGAGTTTCTGTCTTGGAGTTGACCATGGCACCTTTCACATCCCCAGAATATAATCTCTTAGAAAAGATATTAATACTTGAGGTTTTCCTGCTTCTTCTTAGGCTGCACCAGTCGTTGGATGTAGAGATTGTGGTGATCGGAGAGAGTCTTAGGAGGGCCTGGTTGTATCTTGGGAACCCTTTTCACTTCTTTGCCATCTGGCCTGGGCCTGCCTTGCCCTCCTTTGTCCAAAGCTCCCAAAGCAAGGAGATACCAGTGCAGGTGGCGCCAGCTGTGCACTAGAGGCCTTCTGCTGCGGAGGAGGGGCAGGCACCTGGGAGGAAGGCCAGCTGGTGCCCTCTTCTCGCAGCCTCTCTCCATGACCCACATCTGCACTGCACCTGAGGTGTGGGATGGCCCTGGAATGGGAGAGGGGTTGGGGAAAGGCCTCCCTGCAACCAACAAGGCTGGTCCTCTGGCAAACCTTTTTTATAGATTGCTTTGCTCTGCAAGTATTTCAGCTGCTTCTGAATTCCACTTGCTGGTCTGGACTTGCTTGCGGGCAGGTGAAGGAATAGGAACATGTGAGTGTGGTTAGAACAGAATGAAAGAAAGGGCAGATGTCAAGAGGTGAGGCTGGGATGGGTTTTGGTGGTGGTGGGAAAATCCAAGCAGGGGTGTGAATTTACCTTTTTGCTTCCCCAAGTCCCTCCCTGCAGAGCTTTCAAGGATTAGAGAGGTGAGGAGGAGGGAGCTAGGAAATGAGTTTGCTGCAATGGTCAGGACTTGGAGGCTGGTGGTGCTGGGGCAGGGAAGTCTATGGATCTGGGCGCTTGTTAGGAGGTAGACGGGTAAACTAAGGAGAGATTGGGTGTGGGCATGGGTTGGGAGGGGTCCAGGTTTCTGAGTGAGAAGTTCCTGGGTGGAGGGGGGGTGTTTATTGAGGCAAGGAATGCTGAGAGAGAAGCTGTAGTTCCTTGGATGGGTGAGGCTCCCCAGGCAGCATGGAGGGAGCACGGAGAAAAGGGCCTGGAACAGAGCTCCAAGGAGTCCAAACTTAAAGAGGGCAAATGAAGAGGGTCCTAGGAGGAAGGCGGAGTGGCTTTTGGGGGCAGACAGCCTGGGGAGAAAGTCTTCCCAAGAGAGGCAGCGTGGTTGGGGTGGCAGGGCTGGTGGAGGGGTTACCCTTGGAAAGGAAGGGGTTGCTTTTGCCCTTGGTTTGGATACAGGATGGGTATGGAAATTTTTTTTCCACCCCCAAACTCCTGGTACTTTATTATTTAAAAGAAAATAAAAACCCCTGGTTCCGCCACCCGGATATGCCCCTATTTGCACTTTAGTGCAATATATTCTTTTAGTTTTCCCCCCCTCCTGTACTTTCCTTTACCTAAATGAGATCTGCCAAATATACTACTTTATATCCTGCTTTTTCTCAGATCACAATCTCTGCCTTCCCATGCTAATACATTTTCATCTCATCTAGTTTTCAGGCCATATTTGGCTTCGTAGCTAGTTCTCAAAGTGTCCTTTATAAGTGTTTTGTCCCAAAAGGATCTGCTCTTAGCCTGCACATTGTTCCTTAAACCTCTTTTAAATCTATACCCTTTTTATATGATCCCAAGTTACTGAAGAGCCCCAGCTATGAGAGTATTTCTAGGAGTATGTAACCCCAAATGCTGCCGGAATGAGAACAGGATGGGGACTGACAGGTGTCAGGGGAGCTGACCATTCGGGAGGTTGTAGGTGACCTTGGTAAGAGCAGAGTGGTTGTCGGGACTGGAGTCGAGAGAGGGGTCAAGGTGAAGAAGGTATATGTCAGATTGGTCTAGGAGGAGAGGGTGGGTGCAGTGGAGGGACGTGGTGACAGGCAGAAGCTGTAAAAAGATGCTTGGTTGGTTTGAGCAGGAGCTCAAGAGGAAGAGACAGAGTATAGGAGAGGGAGGCGAGAACTGACAGCGCTCAGGGACCTGGGATCGAGCGTGCAGACGGAGGGATGGCTATCTTCAGGGCAGGGAGAAGAGACTGGGATCTGGCACGCAGTGAGACCCAGGGCCTTGGCACAGGGATTTCTGGGGAGGTGGTAGCAGAAATGCGTAGCACTGCAGAAACCTCAAAGTGAGGCCAGACGTGGATGCAGGGAGGCTTGGTGTGTGTGTGTGCCCTTCCCAGGGGTGTGGCGCATTCACAGGGTGAGCCCTGTGTGTGCCCTCATGGCTGATGTGGAGTCAGAGGCCGCACACCACATGTGCCCACATGGTGCGTTCATAGTAATTGCTGGGCTTATGTCTGCACCCACAGGTAATTCTGCTGGGGGCGGGGGGAGGGGAGAGAGAGAGAGAGAGAGAGAGAGAGAGAGAGAGAGAGAGAGAGTGTGTGTGTGTGTGTGTGTGTGTGTGTGTGTGTACTCTTGAAGGTAGTGCAACATGCAAGTCGTATCCGCCAGTGGTATATGTGCTTGTGTGTCTTGTGTGCTCACCGGTGGCATGGTGTGTGCACTGCTAGTGAGCAGTGGAACTGTGTGTATCTGATCTGTGGGGCTTGAGGTGGATAAGCTTTGCGTGTGTGCGGTGGGAATATTCACGTTTTAGGGACTGTGGGTAGGTTGGAGGTGGGAAGGCATTTTATGTTCCCCTGGGGAGTCAGAACAGAGCACTTTGTGTAATATCCCAGAGCTGAGGCACCAGGTGGCATCAGAGACCCTCTCGGGAGGGGTGCTCAGTAAGAACAGTACCAGGAGGACCTCAGGCAAATATGAGACTAGAGTGAGAGGGAAGGACCGGCCCAGGGGGCTGATGGCAGGGCTACTTCGGCTGTGGTCATTCAAGTATTGTGCCCATGATCTTCTTTTGGTTATTCTACCACCACTAATGACTACTTCTAGTTATTTGAGGGTTTACTTTGGGGCAGGTGCCATTTTGGGCACTTGAGATACATTTTTTTTCATTCTGTTTTCACTGTAACTCTATGCAATGGATGTTATCCCAATTTACAGATGGAGATAGACTCATCAGAAAGATGAAGTAAATTGCTCTTTATCCTGGTGGTGTCAGGAATTGAACCCAGACCATCTGGCCCCAGAGCCTGCCAACTCAGCTTCCCTTCACAAAGGTGCCTCTGTCTGTGAGCAGGTTCATGAGAGGGGGGAGGACTCATGCAGGGTGGCTTTGGCTGCCTTTTCTGACTGGCCCCAAAGGGGATCCATCTGGAGAACCAGAGGTGTGCTTGACCCAATATTGAGGGACCAAGCAGAGAGTTTGGCTCAGATTTTAGGATTTAGGAACAACAGCTTTTAGTAGGTTTTGAATTTCAGGCAAGTGGGAGGAGTGACCCCAGGCCTTGGAACCACACAGATTTGGGTGCCAGGCCTCAGCTACTAGAGAATAAGATTTTTGACCCAGAAGCTCAGGGCTTTGCAGGAAGGTGGCAGTGGCCAGAGACTGACATGATGCTGTCCTGGCTCACGAGTGGCCTCTGGTGGTCAAGGCCGGGGCCTGCCAGCTGTCTCAGATGCTAGGTCTTATGGGGGTACCTTCCTGTGTCTGGGAGTCAGAAGCCATACAGAGCAGAGTTGCTGAAACAGGGTGTAGTAAAGCAGCAAGGCCTTATATGTGGTGGATTCAAGCAGCTGAGGGTACAAGGTCAGGCATGAGATGGAGTTAGAGAGCTGACCAGAGTGAGACTTCTCTGGTCAGTCTAGATGTTTCCAAAACATGCTCTGGGCTCCAGATCTTGCATACCACCCCAGGCTGAGGTGCTTGACTAGCATGAAGTGATTTGCCCCAAATGGGCCTTGAGTCTACCTTTTGCTCCAGAAGGCAGCCTGTCCCTGAGTAGTGAGGTGGCATCCAGGCTGCAGCAGGTCCTGGAGAGCTGCTGAGCTTCTGGGCCCTTGGAATTGTAGTTGCTGGGCCCTTCTGCCTTCAGCTTGTACTCACCACCTCCATCCCATCCCTGAGGACAGACCAGGCCTCTCTCCTCTCCTCAGGGCTGCATCGTGATCCGATACACAGCCCCATGGCACATGGTCTTCTTCTCTGAGTCCCTGGGCATCCCTTCACTTCGTGTTTTGGCCCAGAAGCTGCTTGAGCTACTCTTTGATTATGAGGTTGAGAAGGAGCCCCTGCTCTTCCATGTCTTCAGCAACGCCGGCGTCATGCTGTACCGATACGTACTGGAGCTCCTGCAGACCCATCAGCGCTTCTGCCAGCTGCGTGTGGTGGGCACCATCTTTGACAGCGGTCCTGGCGATAGCAACCTGGTGGGGGCTCTGCGGGCCCTGGCCGCTGTCCTGGAGCACCGGCCCGCCATGCTGCGCCTGCTGCTCTTGGTGGCCTTTGCTCTGGTGGCAGTCCTGTTCCACATCCTGTTGGCTCCACTCACTGCCCTTTTCCACACTCACTTTTATGACAGGCTACTTGATGCAGCCTCTCGCTGGCCTGAGCTGTACCTGTATTCGAGGGCTGATGAAGTGGTCCTGGCCAGAGACGTGGAACGCATGGTGGAGGCACGCCTGGCACACCAGGTCCTGGTGCGCTCCGTGGACTTTGTCTCATCTGCACATGTCAGCCACCTCCGTGACTACCCTGTTTACTACACGAGCCTCTGTGTCAACTTCATGCGCAGCTGTGTCCGCTGCTGAGTTCCTTACCCGCTCGTCTCATCTCTGCTCCAGAAATAAACGCCCTGACACCTCCCCGCAACTTATATCCATGGGTGGGGTCCTCGTCTGGTTCTTCTTCCTACAGCCCTTTGGGACTTTGTGGTCCCCAGGTAGAGAATTCCCAGGGGCCTCTGTCCTGAGGCCTGTGGTAGTCTGATGAACCCAGGATCCCAGGGGCAGCAGTGCCTGCATGTTTGTCATGCTATTGATTCCTATGGCATTTAGGCTGAAAAGGGTTAGCAAATTGGGGGGGGGGGAAGTCATTGAGGATGAACCCCAGGGTTGAATTTAGATTTCTTGAATGCAAGGTGAGCTCTGTGGGGAGGTGCCAGAGAGTAGGGTCAGGTTAGGACAGGCTCATAGTGCAAAGCACCACCCCATGGATCCTGCTGGCAGTTCACTCAGAGGGGGTCCTTTGACCTCATTGCCAGGGGATTGAGGGAGAAGTCAGATGGGGAGAGCTGAGAATGCGGGGCGAGGGCCCTGCCCACCACACTTTGCCAGGAAGCCACTGGATCCAGGAAAGTTGCAAGGTGTGTGTGTAATGGGCAGATGGAGCAGGGACCATGGAGGCAGCAGTGCCATCTGGGAACTGGGTCTGTCAGATGCCCTAAAGGACAGAAGCAGGGCAAAGGGCCATTTGGCTAAAACAAACTCATTCATCTCCTTGAGGGAAAGCCATGTGGATCCTCTCTAAGCAGAAGTGGCTTCAGCCTCACAGTTCTATACCATTCTATGACACTGCTACAGAATGATAGCACCTAGTAGGTACTCAATAAAATCTGTTGATTGAATAAACGAGCTTACTGTGGTGATCAAAGGGCTTTGGGGGTACAGAAGGGCTTTGAAAGTTTGACAGGCAGTGAAAGAGATGGCTGGCTAACTGGTATTTGGGCTGGCCCTGATATTCTCATAGCTAATGGCTCCTCTGTCTCTAGAACCCAGCTCCCTACATCACGTCACTCTGTATCTTGTCAGCCTCTGGAACTCCTCGCTTCTGCTGCAGCCTATTCGAAAGCTATGTGGCTGCATTCCTAGCTATGGCCAACAGGTGGCAGTCCAGCCTGTGCCATGAGACAGATCTAGCATCCCACTGCAGGCTTGGTGCCCTCACTCTGGGTTAATGTCCCTATTAGAGAGCATATGGCCTCCAAGGTGGGGGTAACTAATTTGACAGTCTTAGGCAGGGAGGGAAGAGAGCTGAACTTCAGAGGGGCCAGTCCTGTAGAACTGGGCATTACCCATGTCTTTTCCAAAGCCTTAGCCATCACATAGGTGCTCCACCACACATACCACCTACGCTCCCTAGAATTTTCGGTCTTGTGTTCAGGATATTTGATGCCATCAAGCTGGGCATGGGGCCGTGAAAGAGTCTAGCTGGGCTTGAGCCTGTGATTTGTGATTTGTGTGCTGGCAGGAATTAGCAGTGGATCTGATTCTGTGGTGGGCATGGTAGGTGTCCAGAGGTAGGTTTATTAAGCAGACTGGGGAGGAAGGGTGGGTCCAGCCTGTGAGAACACACAGTCTGGCATCATGGAGACACTCTGAGCCTTGAGTTGTAGCTGAATCTTATTTCTGTGGTGGGTGAGGACGGACTTATCTGCAGCTTTGAGCACTACTGGAGCACCTGGGTGCTTACTTGGCAGTGGGCAGCTGCAGAGATGCTCCTCTCACAAAGTGCCATCTCCAGTGGTGCCCAGCCCCAGTTCCCTGACTCGAAGACCCTTCTTAGATAATAGGGGTTTCTACTGTTTGAGGATCCAGCCAATAGCTATATTGGGCTGTTGGTTGCTAGGATAGAGAATAGAAAAAAGCCACGGGTGTGTGTGTGTGTGAGGAGATGGCGGTTCCATTTTTAGTTCCTGGCTCATTTCAGGGGACTAGAAAGGGACAGAGACTCAGGGTTTTTTTCACCCAAGGTTATGCTGCCCCTACACGAGATTGGGGGACAGAGCTTACATCCCCTCTGTACCCCCAAGCTCTGACCTCTTATGTGATTAATGAGCTGACGATGCTGCATCGATAAGGAATTAACCTGGAGCCCCTACCCATCAATAGTCAGGAAACCAGGTCCCCAGCCCATCCCCACTCCTGACGGAGTGCTCCAGGGTCCCTAGCAGACCAACCCTGCACCCCTGCCTGCACCCACAGACCAGCCCTTCACACTCCCTGCTGCCAGGAATTCACCCCTTAATTGCCTCTGTCCACACCACCACATCACTCCTACGTGCGTTTGCGTGTACACACGCGCATGCGCACACACAGGCAGCAGCTGTTTATATTGGTTTTAATTCATGTCAAATGTAGTTTACAAAGGGAAAGGACAAGTACCTTTGTATAGAATATACAGACACAGCATCACACCATGGGGCCCGCAGGAGGGGTGGGGGGGACACACTTCCCCGGGAACAGCAGCTCCAATCCCAGGAATGGTCTTCAGCAGGAGGCTGGGCAGCTGGGAGTACCCGCATCCAGCCCCAGTCTCAGCCCCTGCTTCAGCTCGCTCCCATTTCCTGTGCCTCTCCCCTTCCCGACTCCTTATAAAGAGCCCCAGGAGCTACGACTAAGGAGAGGATCATGTTCCTGGGAGCATGTGCCCCATGTCTGGGAGAAGAAATATACACCACTGAACACCGAGCACATGGGAGAGGGAAGGGACACCGAGGGAGAGGGAGGAACCCCAAGAGGTGGATGGGCCGAGCCCCCAACCAGCCCTGGAGGCGCTACTTCCAGGTGTTCTTAAAAAAAGAAAATCATATAACCAAAGAGGAGGGGATGGGGTGGAGGAAGAGTTGTCCCATTTATACACAACATTGTAAACATACACCGTCTATATTACATGTGCTTCAGTCTGGTGGTTGCATGTCTGTCGGTCTGTCAGTCTGTCCGTCTGAGGGGCTGGATCTCAGGAGCCTTGCCTAGTTACTCCACCTGCCCCACCTCCATGCCCCATCCTGGGAACAGAAACGGGAAAAGGAAGAGTCCCCAGTCTTGGCGGGGAGCCGGCAGGCAGGGCCTGGGCCTTAGCCTCCATTCTGGTTCCAGAGTCGTGTGTGTGTGTGTGTGTGTGTGTGTGTGTGTGTGCGCGCACGTGCGTGCATGTATGTACAGAGGAAATCTGTGTGCAAGTATGTACAAAGGGGAGGGTCACGTCACAGAGGCAGGGCAAGTGGGGTGGCTTGAGGCAAGGCCTGCCTGGGGTGACCAGCTCACAAGTAGATTCTCCGCAGGTCTCCAGGCGCTGTGATGGTGTTGCACTGAGGGCAGAGCTTCTTGGCACCCTGCAGGGAGAACAGGGAGGACCCTGGTTATACACGCGGTCCGGCATGTTTGCTCATGTGAGCGCCCGGGCCTGCAGCCATGTCTCCCTGCACCGGCCGTGTGCTGGGATCTGGTGTCAGCCTGGGCGGCCCTGTGAGCAGGCAGGCACGCACGCTCCTGTGTTGGGGGGATGCCAGGATCAAACCGCCTGGCCAGCCCCGCAGCAGGAGCCCCGGTAATGAGAACAAGGCTGGGTCCAGCTGTGGCTGCCGAGGCCCTAACGAGATTACATGCGGCCTTTGATCAGGACACAGAGCCCACGTCCGGGCCTTTTATTGCTGTCTCCGGGCGACATTTTAATGGCTGCTCCTGAGCGAGGAACGGGCAGGAGCAGAAGGAGCTTAGTAATGGGAGGGGGAGGGGCTGAGGCCTGGTCCTCCTTACCCATACCCAGCCTCCTCCTGACCCAGGATCTCACCATCTGTGTGATACAGTGGGCCTTCCAGGGGTGGGGTAGGGGGAAAGGCACAGGCAGTGAACCCTTGGAGGGGCAGATTTTAATAAACCTGGGGTGGGAACGGAGAGAATATAGTGAGCTGGTGGTGGTGGTGGTGGTGGTGGTGGTGGTGTGTGTGTGTGTGTGTGTGTGTGTGTGTGTGTTGAAAATCCTGGTGTTTTGCTATGTTCTGTGTGTGTGTGTGTGTGTGTGTGTGTGTGTGTTTTGAAAATCCTGGTGTTTTGCTATGTTCTATGTTCCTGTTTCTCCTGCTCCTCCTTCCTTTTCCTCCCTCCCCAAGCAGGCTCAAGCATAACATGGACATCTGGGCAATACCCAACAGCCACCCTCTCCTCAAACACCATGCCACCTCACCAAGGTTCGCAGCCAGCACTCCTCACAGTGCACATGCCAACACTGGATCGACGTTAGGGGCATCGAGTATGAGTCCTAGGGAGGAGGTGGACAGAGAAGGCGTCACTCTGAGGCTGGCCCGTCCTCTGAAAAGTCCACAGTGTAGAGGTCCTCTCCAACCCCCAGGGGGCAGTAAGGCCTGACCAAGGGCATCCCTAGGTTCCCTTCCTCTCACCATGCAGATGAGGCATTTGTACCGGTCCCCGCGGGACAGCTGCCGTTCAAGTTCCCTGACCCGAGCCTTCAGGGCTTCAAACGTGGTCACAGCTGAATCTTCGGTGATTCTGTAAAGAGGATGGCATAGTTGGGCAGGTAACAAACAGGCTGGCATCTCTAATTTGAACCCCTAGTCCACACCTCCCTTGAATTCCAGACCACTGATATGTCTCCCCAGACATGCCCGCCCATATCCTGTATATGCAAACTCCATATTCCAGAACTAAGCTCCTTACCTTCCTTGTTTCTCCACTTCCATACACCCTGGTGAATTCTAAGCTATGTATCTCTGGACTCTGCTTCCTGCCACTTCTACCACCACTAGTCCTTCCATGAATTACTCCACTAACCTCCAGTCCCCTCACCTCCATTCTATTCTCCCAGCACCCAGAATTTTGCAAATTTGACCATTCCCCCCACCCCTTTTAAAATATTTTAAAAAGACAAGTTTATTAGGGAAAGAATGAAGAAAGAACAACGCACTTCACAGTCACAGGTGGGCAAGAGAGCTGCTGTTCCTGCTTTGCAAAGGAAAAAGGTTTATGAAAACAAATACCTACATAGTCACAGGCAGGCAGGAGAGCTGCCAAATTTGAATATTTATAAGTCCAACAATTCAATATATCAGTCTTAGAGTCAAGCTCTACCAACCTCATGAGGCTTATGAGGTTGCCTCCTAAGGTCCTACATCCAGCCCCAGCCAGCTGCATCCCTCAGCACCCACTGTATACTTTATGCTCCATCCACACCAAACTGAGTTTCTCCATCCACGCCAGTTTTCATTTCCTTGAACTCTCAGCACTTGCTGCTTCCTCAGGGTCAGTCCTACTCCTAACTCACTTCCTTCATCTCATCCTTCAGGCCTAGTTCCCCCCACCCCTCAGAAGCACTTTCCAGCCTTCCAGTTAGAGCCACCAATGGTGGCAGCCTCTTCTGTGCTCTCTCAGCATCCTGCACTGGACTCCACCTCAGCAGAAAAACTGCAAATGTCTGTCTCCTCTCCCAGACTCACTTCCCTGGAGCAAGCCATTCACTCCACCAGCACTAACCATGGACGTCAGCCCCCCACTAGGTAACGAGGGAATAAAGAGCTGTCCAACCTACAGGGAGGGAAAAAACCTGGGACTGGATGAGCTCCACACAATCCAGGTCCCTGGGACACAGGTCTGGTCTACATCAAAGGCTCCTTGTTTCTTCCGAGGCAGATCCCAGGTAGTCCTCACCGCTTGTCCAAGCCCTGCACAAGGTCCCTACAACTTCTCGAAGACTCTTTGGGCTGCAGTACTGACTAGGGACTAGCTAGGATTATTTCAAGGAGTGATCCCTCCCACTCTTCCTAAAGTAAGTGAACAGAAGTCAGAGGAGTGCACAGAGGGAGAAGAATGCTTTCTGGAGGAAGAGAAAAGACAGTGCTCGTGATGGGCCATAGGGAATAATAATGATAATACAAATAAAATAGCTCAAATTTATTAAGCACTTAGTAAATGCCAGAGATTGTACTGAGGGTTTGATTATTATCTTATTTACACCTCACAGAAAGCCCATGAGAAGATTCTAATACTCCCACTTTATATGTGAAGAAACTCAAAACAGAAAACATTGAAGTAGCCTGCTCTAGGTTCATGTAGACTGGGGAGATGGGACTCCCACATGAGCACGCTGATTCTGTGATCAACCAGTAACTGTGCAACTAACCACGACTCTATACTGGTTATATCCAGGCGTCCCTGCTGAGGAAATAGGATGAATGAACAAAGGCCAAGAGCCCCATCTGGTTGGAAGTGGAAAGGAGAATGTGTCTGGGAGGGCCTCAGATGCCACAGCTAGAAACTGAAGCTTACCTTACAGACAACAGAAAGTTAACGAGGATAGTGTTAGAGGGCTGTGACAGAAGGAGAGTGAGGTTTAACCAGGAAGCAAATAGGGAGCTGAGGTGGAATCACAAGTATGTGCATGTGGTATAGGCAAGGACCAGCTCTGAAGGTGGCTTGTTCTGCCAGCTTGGAGGAAAATGATTGGCTCAGAAAGGTCATCTGTCCCTCCTGGGCCTAAGTGGTGTCTGGGGTGGTAAAGAGATGGGCAACGTTCCATTTTGGTCTCTACCTTTCTCTCTTAGGATACACGCCCCAGCATAGAATGTGACTTCATGATCTGTGTCCCTCTTTCAGGGATGCTCTAGATCCATCGCTCCATGAGTCTCTGCAATGCCTCTCTCCAGGGAAGCTGGGAAAGGCTTGGACTGGCAGTGACTGATTTGCTGGGCGCTCCATGCAACTGTCTAACTCTGGAAGCTGTCACCACTTTCTCCCTCCTCATAAGCATCAGCTGCACTAGCTCCTCCCCTGGCAATATGCCCAATGCCACCCCCATCTGGATTGCGCGTAATTCCCTGACAAGGAGAGAAGGAAGGGTAGCTTCTTCTCTGAGGTCCAGGCTGGGCATTTGCCTGGTTCTATGTGGTTATTTCAAGGACAGGAAACCTAAGGCCTAGAATGAGGGCAGGAAGTGAACTGTCAAACCTTCAATCAGAAAATGAGCTAGAGCTGGAAAGGCAAAAAGGATGGTCAGGAGAGAATGAAGCTGTTTCTTGCTCCCACTCCAAGAGTGCCAAGGCCACATTCCCACTTCAGAGCCACCCTCTCCTAGATTGCTTAGCACATACTGGGCTGATCTTCACTTTGATGAAATACCCAAGCCTCCTGACCCAAACCCAGGTTGGTTGTGAGCTATTCCTGGACCCCTCCAGGGCAAGGGGTCAAGAATTTGCTGGAAGAAACCACAGCATTCCTCCTTCCCTGGATTATTAGAAAGATCTAGGGTAAAACCTTACTGTGTACCAAGAAGAGAGAAGTTATGGGGTCTGAAGGGCCCCAATCATGGCAGAACTAGACCCAGTGGAGATCTCTGTACATCACTGACTAGTCTCCAACTTGTCCCAGAGAGCCCCGCCTACTGGTGCTGTGCTCACACAGGTGGGACAGAAATCCCGACTCCCCCCACCCTGGGTGGGTAGTACCTTCATGGATGGCCACTGGCTCTGGCCCCCACCTCCCCCTGAGGCGCCATCCCTGATTAATGATCTTGTCTTTCTGATTTATGAGTAGCCCCTCCAGACGAGGGTGGGCGCCCCTTATGGCCCCGCCCGCCCCGCTCAGCTGGAGTAGGAGAGAATTATTAAATAAACATCCATACGTCATTCCTCCCCCCACCCCCAAACTGGCTGCGCCGAATCCGAGCGGCCCGCTTCGGCGCTGACACGGAGCAGCTGCGGTGATTCATGGGCAGCCGGGCCCTGCGCCGCGGCCCATACATCATGCCAGCAGCACTCGCGGCCCCGGCCGAGATAAACTGATCAACCACAACGGGCTGGAATGAATTTATGACAACACAAAATGGAGGGAAACAAATGGGAGGTGACCCTGGGCCACCGACCTGGCCCTGCACTGGCCTGCAATCCACTCTCCTGGCAGGAGGCAAGATGGAACACTGGCCCTGGAATGAAGAGGCTGCCTTTTAACCCCAGGGAACCTGGTCTCCAGTGGAGGGAGGAGAGGGTGTGGGGAGTTAAGCAATGGCCAATGGCAGTAGCTCCAGGCAGCCAGACCTGGACAATGCTACCTCTTGGGGCCAGAACTCTTCTTGCTTGGCCTTCTGGGACAGCAATAAGAGGCACAGCTGATTTTAAGTCCATGTGGCCCCTGGGGATCTAGGCCAGGGGTCATCCAGCTCTGGGTGAAGTGCTAATGGATCCCCCTTTACCCTGCCAGAAAAGTTAGGCCAAAAATTCCTACCAGAAGTGATGAGACCCAATGCTCCTGCCTAAAACCCACTGTAAGTGCCACCCGGGACAAGAAAAATGAAACCAATTTAGCTCCCGATTAAGAAACAGAAACTGGAGATGAATCAAGTGCGCCGGCTGGGCTGGGCGGCCATACATCACATTCCCCGGGTAGAGGCCGCCGCAGCGGGCAGGGAGGCGGGCGGGCGGGCGGGCAGGCAGGCAACCCGCCCGGCTGCTCCTCCCTCCGCCAAGGCTCCCAGGGCCGTGGCCCAGCGATCAATTCCCAGAGTCATGCTTAGCACCAGCTGGGCCCCGCCGCCGGCCATGTGCCCAGGGCTCTAAGACTAAGCTGCGCTCTGGAGGGCTAGAAGGCCTGGCAGCAGGCCACTTGCAGAGGGGCCCCTCCCAGCCCAACACTCACTTCTCGATGTCACTGTTCTTGCAGGTCTTCTGCATGGCTTCCTGCTTGCCGCTCTCACCATTGCTGGTAGACGGCATCTCTGCTGGGACAGGGAGGCAACTCATAGTCTGGCCAGACTGGGCAGGCATAGGTGAGGGGGTGGGCTTGAGTCAGTCACCACCACCCAAGAGATGTCCCCTTCTCCCATACTGCTCCTGACCTGAGTCAGACTCACCGTCACTGGCCCATTTAGAGAACTCAGGTGTGATGCGTGTGCTGGGAGGGCCGCCACTAGAGGAAGGAAGGAAAAAAAAAACAAAGTGAGCCTTGAGCAGGCAGGACAGGCCGGAGGGTAGGTGCCCAGTTAACCCCTGCCTCAGGGCTTCTCTTCCCTTCATCCACCCACCCACCCACCCAAGTCTGCCCACACTTGCTTTAGGACTGCACCCCTCAGTGCCTCTCTCTCCTTGGCTTCACCAGGCTCCTCGCCTGTGCAGGGGATGACATCAGCTTCCGTGTATCTGGCATGGTGGTCAAGGACAATGGACTCGAGTTTGTGGCAGGCCATGAGAGCTGAATCCTTAGAAGGGCTCCCCCTGGCCAAAGCTGAGACAATAACCCTGGGGATAGTGCGGGCATACCTACCAGGGGTGCTAGCTACTTGGCTGATTCCCTTTAGCCTTTCCCATCAGCCCCACCTTGTCCCATAGTGCCCCAAGGATACTGTGGCTTCCCATACTCCAGAGTGTCATCCCCATCCACATCCAGGTCAGCATCACTGTCCGGATTCTCTTTGCCACTGCACATGACGAAGCCAGAGCCTGTGGGAAACAGGGTGTGAGGAGGGCCAAGGGTCAACCAGACTAGGTTAAGAGTGCCCTTCTGTCACCTCTAGACAGGGGGTTAGGTTTTAGGACAGATACTTAGGTACTCCTGACCTGACATTTCAGCCTGCATAGTTCATCCTTTTCTGCCACTGCTTGTTGCTGCAAGTGGTCTCTGCTTATGAACTAGCCCACTCATGCACTATATCAGGTCTTCAGGAGATGCCTAGTCCAGGCCTGCTGTCTACCTATCTTCCAGATCTGGGAAGATGATGGAGAAATTCACTTCTAAAAGGCCACCCTCACCCAGGACCGACATTCACTGTCACATGGTCCAGCCTGGCAAGTCCATCAGGAGGGAGAGCAGGCTGGCTAAGGCCAGTCAGAGCCACACAGCGGGACCCCCCAGCCAATGTCCTGATTTTGGCCGCTAGGTCTTTGCCAGCAAAAACACCAGGCAGCTGTTCAAATATTTGGTGTCTGAAGCGCCCGACATTAATTATTCATCTCCACCTTACTCAGCCCAGATTCCTGGACAAGTGTAGTTATAAAGGGATTAGGAAGGGACAGACGAGGGAGGATAGGCATGCACACCTGCTTCTCAAAGCAGTCCATAAAGGCGACCAGGCTGGGCAGCGGCAGGGCCAGGCAGGCAGCTAACCCCATCCAGCCATACTGGGCCCAGCCACAGGCAGACTCTTGGCCAACAATGGGGGGGTGGGGGGGGAGGGTTTGTGCTGCTGAAGGCACACCAGGCCCCTGTGGCCACCTGCCATGTGGTGTCTCTGACTCCCAGAACACCCTTCCTGACAGACCTGGGTCAGGGGCCACGAAGTTGCTTCTCCCTCTCCGTGCCGGCTTTAACCTACTGGTCTCAGACCCTATCTCACCAGCCAGTACAGCAGCCTTGCAAGGGACAAAAAGAGACAGACGCACTGGAATCTGTAGTGAGTAGAGAATCAGCAAAGAAATCCTTAAAGAAATGAGGAAGAAACTCAAGAATTTCTTTTTGTCCACTTCTTCCACTCAGGTTCTTAGACCCTCCGGGTAACTATCTGGTAATGGGTCCTCATGCCTCTTCCCTGTCCCTTCATCTCACTTACCACAGAGTTCTGACCCTTTTTCCCTCACCTCCCAAACTGTCTGTGGCTCCCACTGCATGCACAGAGTCTAGGCTCTTCTGGGTTGATCCATGAAGATCTGCATACACCTATGTCTCTACTTCACCCCTCTCCTCACTTCACTGCACGAGTCCTGTGCACACAGACTGCTGCATCACAAACACAACCCACTGTGCCCTGCCCTAAAGACCTTTGCTCATGCTGGTCACTCTATTCACTCCACCTGGAATGTTCCTCTTCTTTCAAGTCCAATTCAAAAACTTTCTTTCTGAACCATCTCTCTTCTTACCTCCTGTCTGATCTCACAAAGTGCCATCCATCCCAAAGGTAAGCAGCAGCAGGGAAAGAGGCTGGGCACGACTGAGGCTCTACCCCTCATTCCTGACAGTTCTCATTTGCCCTCCACACTGAGGCACCAACAAACTCAAGGCAGCAGGCAGGGCAGGAGCAGGGCCATTAAGCTGAGAAAACACCAAGTTACAGCTCTGTCTCCTGTTCACGGCCAGGTGTCCTGACAAGCAATTCCTGTAGTGTGTGTGAGTGGCACCTCTATAAACCCTCTGACAGTTTGGGAGACAAACTCCGCCATCAATCAGAATGTAGCTATCAGGTTCACTTACAGCCTGGACCCCCAAGCCCTGCCAACTCCCCTCCCCCAGGTGCACAAAGCTCAGCGTCAGCCTCACATCTTCAGCTCAGCCTGGCTCTGGCTCTGCCCTGCCTGTGGGTAGGCAACAAGGAAGCAGACAACCCAGGCACCACTCCTAAGCCCAGTATGGTTCTCAGGAGAAAACAGGCACCCCAAAGTCCCAGCTTCTCAACACATCAAGCAGCGCTTTGGCTTGAAGTCCCATCCTCTGCAGCCTTTTTTGTCTGCCGGGCCTGGACCAGGATTTACACTCCAGCTATCTGCTCTGCCAAATCCTACATGTTTTTTCATGCCCCTGTGCCTTCGTTCCTCCTGGTATTTCTGCTTAGAGTTGTCTCCCTTCTGGTCTTCAAAACAGATGCCTGCTCATTCTGCAAGCCTATCTCAGCTCAACCTTGCCTTCTACTCTAACTCACAGAGCCTACCCACAGCAGTTGCTCTGTAAGTATTCCTGAGTAACTCTTACCTAAACTTTCTTTCAAGATCTGATACCTACCCTCAATGTGTTATGAGACTATTTCTACACAGGTGCCTGCCCGTTCCTTGTGTCCAGCCTTCCTTGTAACTCCTAAATCCTATGTATTGACATGTACTGTCATTATTCCTTACCAGACTGAAACTCAAGTCTGCCTGTGCTGTGAATGCAGTATCAACCAGCATAGAACAGGCTGGGCCCCCAGCAAGCGCCATACGCTGCATGCCAGCAGTAACAACCAGCACTATTCTGTGAGGCTCTGGTGGCCCTATGCCAGAAGGAAGACTGAGGCCCAATCAGCTGGTGGCTGCAGAAACATCTCAGGATGATCTTCCCTATCAGCCCCTGCTGGGCAGCCACCTTCTACTCCTCTGACCAGTGGGCAGGATGATGAGCACGACACATCGTTTTATGCCAATGAAAAGGCGTGTCTGTCTCTAATCTTACTCTGTACTCTGACCCTGACCCCAACCCCCCAGCACAGACAGATGTTGGGAACCTCTCTCTACCCCCACAGGTGTTCAGAACAGGCTGCTGCTGCCAATTTTACTCTTGTGCTATCCCAGCCAGCTCTAACCTCTTTCCCAGCACATTAAACTTTATTTTCTTAATGAAATGTCACTTGCTGACTTCTGGCAGAATCATAATAAAAAGAAACGGCCATAAAGCCATTTTATACAGACAGCGCCCCCGCCAGCTTGTGCCCCTCCTGCTTTGAGAGGAAGGCTCCCCCAGTCATTTTATGTTCTCAGCTGCTGGAAGATCCCAAGCCAGTACTCAAAGGCAAGATGGCACAGAGAGCTCCTGTCCAAGCCTCTGCTCCTGTCCTGTGTAGCTGTGGGGTTAACGGGCAAGCTGCCACTCCTGCTGCTGCTATCCAGGAATGGGACTCAGTCCCCCCAGACAACCCAGAGTGCCCTGTGGTCACCAGGGAGGTCCCCGTGTTATGGCTCGGCCCCATCTTAAAGTGACATAAAGGGCTGGGCTGCCAACCACAGGCCAAGGAGGCCTGATGATCATGATGCTGAGCAGAGTGGGTGCCCGTCTGGGTGGGTGTGCACTGTGGAAAAAGCCTTCCCTCCAAGGGACTACTTAGCGGGAAGGGAGGGGTTAAGTGCAGAAATGATAAGCAAATCTAAATTTTATGAAAACAACCCCTCTCCCATAAATTCATTTCTTCCTGGGTCATCCAGAAGAAAAAGAGGCAAAAAAAAAAAAAATCAGTGTTAATTTAATCAATTGATCAGATGATCGATTGAGAAACTGGAGATGCCTGTTTACTGGGGGCAGAAACGTCCTGGAACCTGAAACCACAAAAGAGGAGCCACTGATCTCCTCACCTGCTGCTCCCAACAAAACTAAAGCCCAGGGAGAAAGGAAAGTCTTGGGGTCCTCCCGAGGCCTGTGCTCTCCAAAGGAGCAGGGTGGCAGGGGCAGCAGCTTCCGGAGAGTTTTACACTGGAATTAGTTACAGATGCAGTTACGGTGTCTTGTGTAAACGCCATCGATTGGGGAGCTGACAGTCTGGGGAGCTGCGATGCGGGACAATCAATCGGCCTGCAGTGTCACCTGCCACCTCGCTGAACAGTTGACAATGCAATTATCCAGTGTGGAGGCAGGGAGTTGGCGTGTGTCAAACGCACTTAGCCACTTTCCGGGCCTCCTCGATAACGCGTTTCACTGCCTCACGTCAGGAGAGACGCATACAGACAGACACCGTTTAAAACCATTGATACTTGCGCCTTCTGCCTGCACTCACTCTGTCCCCGCTTAACAATTGTGTTCCAAAAGGCGATTAAATCCCGTCAGTTGCCACAGGGGACAGAAGGTGCCCTGCTCCTTGCCACCTCTCCTCACCCCTCCCACCAAGCAAGTCATAACTAAAGGTGGGAAGGAGGTGGAGAGCAGCAGCCCAGCCCTCTCCACTGCCGGGACTGTCTCTCAGCACTCGCTGTTCCAAGAGCTGTCACTGACTGGATCAGGCAACAGGAGAGCACTGGGGCACATTTTTAGCATCTGGGGTTTCCATGTTTTAGGATACAATGCACCAAAGGAGGCGGCAGCTAGTGCAAGGCCTATTTCTTTGTGCCCTTGGACTCAGAATATCCCTCACCCCCGACTCATAATCTGGTGCTCAAAGTTTTATCAAGAACAGCCAGTTGAAAGATCTGTGCCAAAGCTGCCCTGCCGCCCTCTCCGGAACAGCTCATCCTGGGATACTTGGAACCAGCCTAAGTCTAAGATGGGCGCTTGCAAACTGTTGCCTGTAGGCAGAGGTCCTAACCACTGGCTCTGTGGTGCCTGCCTTCTCCTTCCTGCCCACTTGCTTGAGTCAAAGGGGTTCCATGCTGGATTCCAGCAACAGTTCCCCTCCAGGGGTCAAAGATACAGCTAGATACCCATCTACTTCCTGTGAATTACCCATTCTGTCTGGTTCTTTATTTTGTCCTAGAACACCATTCCAAGCACTCCCAGGCCTGAGATCCCTGTCTATAGGTATCCCCCTCAGTAGTGACCCATTTCCAGGGCCTGTTCCCCTCAGTCAAGTGTCCTCACCAAAACTCGTTTGTTCAGAGCCTCCACAGCAGACTGCATTCAAGGTAACTCATCTGCCCCTCAGACCAGCTCCCTTTGGGCCTGGTGGGAAGCTTTGCTGAGGGTGATGACGAAGAGACTCCCGTTTGGGAGGAGGGGCAGGGGATGATCGGATATGGGAACTTATCTGCAATTCTTCAATTCTTTCATATCTAACAAGGACAGCAATCTCTGTTCTGTCAGCACGCACGGTGCGGCTTAAATGGGCCTCACCGCTTGCCTGCTCATCCTGCCTCTGCTCCCTCTCTCTGAAGTAGGCTGGGCAGCTTCTTCAGCCGGCGTTATCACTCCCTCTAACCGGTCTTGGCAGGCAATCTAATTCCTCCTGAAAAGGTCACCGCCATTTTAACTGCCTTTCAATCACATTAAGCACGCACTGCCCGGTTTGCGGCCCAGCCCGCCCGGCGGGCGATCAATGCGCTGCACTGACACCAGCCGCCTGGCAGGGCCACACCCAACCCCCCAAGAGTTAGGGCCTAGTGGATCTGGCCAGGCAGGGTAGACTGACAGATGGCCAGTCTCTGCAGACAGGGTTCTGGGGGCAGAGGCAGTCAGGATCAGCCAAGGCCTCCCTTTGATAGCTCCCCCACTGAGGAGCCTCAGCCTCCTCCGCTCCGCTGCACCCCGCTCTCTGCCTCGTGGCCCCCGCTGATCTCGCTGTAAAACAGTCTTTCAAGTCTGCCTGTCTTTTGACTGCACTAAGCTGTTTAAGAGGCGGCAGCAGCTTCTATCAGGAAAGCTGGAGCAATTCTCTGCAGATAAAGGCACCTCCGGCCCCTGTTCCCTCTTCAAGTCTCACTCTCATTCTCGCTCTCCAAATCGCTCAAAGAAAAGACCCCTTTGAACTCCCCTCAGGAATTCTTGAAAGGAACAACCTCACAGTGTAAACACTCAGGGAAAACTGACACCCGCCCAGGGCCTAAGAGCCCCTCATGCCTGCTCTGCAATCGCATCCCAGCGCAGGGGAAATACTCTGTCAAATCAGCAGGCCCTGTGCAGCTTTATCCCCCCTGAGCCCTGTCTGGTGCCCAAAAGCCATCAGGTCCAGTTCTGTGCCAAGAAACCTGACTAAAAAGTTGCCACAGCAATGGAAGATGTGAGTATGTGCAGCTGCCAACGGGGAACATCCTGGAACTGAGCCTGCACGGGCTGCCACCAGATACCTGTGTGCACAATTCATGGATCCAGACTCTCTAAAGCTCCAGGACAGGACCGAAGTAAGTTGGCAGATGAACATTCTCCAGCTCAGGCTCAGGAAACAGTTTGGTCTGACTGACCTTCCGAATTTACACTTTGGCTTACCCCAAACACGTGGTAATGGGAGAGAAGCCCAAGGCACAATGTGCCGCCTGGGTTCGTAGGCCCTCCATGTAGCCAGTCTTTGTGGGACGGCACCCTAGGGAACCCTCCTCGAACTAGCCTAAGTAGTTTGGCCCCAGGAGATAGACTCCTTCTTCTCAACTGCTGTGAGATTCCCCAGGGACCAGACACAGCAGCACTCCCAAGAGTGTTGCTCAGAGAACTGGAGGCAGATGGGAAGCAGATTGGCTCACTTAATGACCACAAGCTGCAGTGCCAGCTGTGCTTGTGCACAGAAAAGGAGAAGAGCTGGAGGTGAGGAGAGGCAGACAGCTCCTCCTCTCCCCTGGCCAAGGCAAGGTCTTCGACAAGAGGACCCTGACCCTGGGCACCCAGCCAGTTTGTTGGTGGACCTGGGGAGGCTGGGGAACTTCCACTGGGCCATACTCTCTGCCCCAAGGAGCCGGGCAAGGCCTGCAGACCCCTTTACAGCGATTGCGGAGGGCCCAAGGGATGCAGGGAGCAGCTGGGCCCAGGCCCCTCTTGCTTCAGGGCAGAGGGTGCCTGGGGAGAAGGGATGGGATCAGAGCTAAAATTAGATTCACCAGTGAAGCTCATGGGAGGTCAAATTTTGCCATAACTCACTCTCTCCTCTGCAACTGATTTCCCTGACATGGGGCTGAGGAGGAGGAGGAAAATCCAATGTGTCTGCCTGGAAGCCCTCAGGGCCCCCAGTGCTGGAGGTGTACAGCAGGTTGCTGGATTCTCATTTATCAGCCTTAAGAGGGATGGAGTGATAAATGCATAACCGTCCCTTTAATATTTTATGCAGGTGCTAACGCGGCTTGGCTGTCACCTTCAATGCATCACCCGAGGCTGAGAGCCCCCCTCGTCACTCCTAGCTTGCAGCCTCACAATTCCATTTCCCCACCCAAATACATCCATTTTAATATGCACATCACAGGCAGGCAGCACGGTCACAAAGGAGCCCCGCCAGCAGCAGTTTCCACGTGGTGGAATGGATGACCAGCCACCAGCCCCGGTCTCTCGGCTCCCAACAGATGGATACCCAGCAGAGAACTGGCTGCCAGAGGGCCACTGTCTATGTGTCAGCTGCGTGTACCTCGGAAGCCGCCTTCCAGGAGAGTGGTGGCCCGTATCCGCTTCTGCCCGCACCACTCATACTCCTCAAAGCGGTTGCTATTCTCATGCTCGATGTCCACGGTATCATCCTCAGTCATGCAGGAGCCTTCCCTCTGTGAAGAGCAGAGCAGGATCGTGCGGGTCCCAGGTCACCCTTACCCGCTCCCCAGGACGTACCAGGAAGGCACAGTCCTAGCCCCCTGCTGCTCTATGCCAGATGGGCCCCAGCTCTAGGACTCCTTTGGTCACAGACATGGGCCTCTCCCCAATAATTTTTCCATGGAGCCCCAGGGGAGAAGTGAGAGAGTGAAAGCAAAGGAAGAAGGCAAAGAACAGAGAGGAAGAATCTGTGGAGACTAAGGAGACCCCAAGAGCCCATAGATTTGGGGGCAGTCAGCAGGTAGTTTCAGGGGAACAGACAGGAAGGGAAGGGAAAGGAGTGGGGAGTAGGTGGTGATGGCCCCTCTACCTTAGAAAGGCAATGCTCCACATGCCTACTCATCTCCTGCTCCGATCCTGCCAGGGGGCGGCTGCACAGGGGACATACCTGCCCTTCATCTTGCTTCCTCCGTTTCATTTTCCCAATCCGAGCTGCATAGAGAAACCGAAAACAAAGCAAAGAACAGGTGGATGGTGACTGTAGCTCCCAGGGTCCCAGTGGAGCTGACACATCCTGACCCCTTGTGAGCCACTAATCCTTTTGTTCAGTGCCTGACCTGGCCCTCATTACGCAGGACCGTCTGTTCCTTGGGGCCTGGGTCTTGCCAAGACCATCTGGGAGACTAGTGCTAGTCTAGCCAAATATCCACTCTTTGGTGAAAGCTAGTTCAACCCACACCTCCCTACCTGGAATGCTCAGTGAGTCCAATGAGCAAAGATACTTCATGTTGCTAGGTATCTCCCAAGAAGGCCAAGAACATGGGCTCTTTTGGCGTCAAGAAACATAACTTTAGAGAACATCTCTTAGCTAGAACCCAAGATTCCTCCGGGAGCCTGATATGGCCGATGTTCCTTATTAGCTGAATCCCTTTTGTTTCTGGGCCAAGAGCCCTGAGGTACAGTCGTTAAGGTCCTACCTACAATAATGCCATGAAGAATTTCTCCTATGCCCACTGATCCCATTTTACAGAAGAGGAGACTGAGGCCCAGTCATAAAGGTATAGAGGGTTTGAGCCTAGAACCCAGAGTACCTTGAGAGCACAGCCCTTACTGTGTTCACCCAAACCTGTTCCGTCATTTCTAATCAGTGCAGTGGGGCTGGCAGGCTCTGGAGGCAGAGGGTTGCCTGCCACACTGTCCCACAGGGGGCTCAATTCCAAAGTGCACACTGCAAGACCAGAGCACTGCTAATTAATGCTGAGAGATGCAATCATTTCTAATTAGCTCACTAATCCCTCTCTGCAACCCTCCTGTCACCGAAGCAGGAAGGGGTCAAAACAAGGGACTCTGTTCCCTTGAGCCCCTCCCTGGATGTAACAGCAGGAACGGAGCTAGCCACTCTGAGACCAGACTGATATGGGGGCAGGGAGGAGAAGCTAGCCTAGGAGGGAAAGGCCACTGTAAGGCCAGGCAGGATCTTCTCATGGATACTGACCCTGGGAAGTGGGAAGCTCGTGAATGCAGTTTAGGAAGGGGGACAAAGGTGAGAGGTGACACAGGTGAAAATAAATATATTTTTAGAGCGTCAACTGTGTCAGGCTCAGAATCAAGTACCTTACACCAGGTAGCTCAATTAATTCTATACCCTGAATATAGGTTGCAATATTCATTTTAATAGAAGAAAAAAACTCAAGGTTCAAAGAGATCAAGGCACTTGCCTACGAAGTTAAAAAGTAGGAAAGAAAGAACAGGAAACCAGGCCTGACCCATAGCCCACAATGCTCTCCTGTCCTAAGAGCGCCCTGACTGAACAGTATCAACAAAGACTGATTCTGTAAGTGTGCTAGAGCAGTGAGAATATGCACTTGGGTTCCCAGCTCCTGCCTGTTGAAGGCTTGACACAGGGAGCTATTGCTAAGTGCAAAACAGCAGCCCTAACCACCACCAAAGCCAGCGTCCCACCAGGACTTAACATGGGAGGTTTGAGAAACCTTGGTCTGTAGGCTGATCCATCTCTTCAGTTTCCTGTGTTCTCACTAGAGGAGAAATGATTATATTCTGGTGCCCCACTTGATTTTATGGACAAAAATCTAGGTTCCTTCACTTTGGTTACTACCCTAATCCTTCCAATACCTGGCTTAAGTCACCCCGACACTCTAGAGCCGGTGCGAAGTGGAGAAGACATGCTAGTTATCAGAAAGGCAAAGGAACCTAAGAATTTAGGAAGGCTGTATGGAGCAGTGTGCCAACATAAAGATTCTGTACCTACCCTGCTTACTGTCCGAGGGATTGCCTCCTTGATAAGTAGGGGCCTATGGCAGACACCATTTGATGACTGAATAAGGACGTGAATCATACAGAATTGCCAAGGACAAGACACTGGATGCTCTCCATGTGCAGGCCATCTGGGACAAAAGATCCCTTGTAGTCCCAGGGAAGCCCCCTGACGTATTGGGTATCACCTGGAAATTCTCAGATAAGCAAAGCGGGTTTGCTTTTTTCTCACCACCTTCTAAGTCCTGAAATAAACTTACTAAAGTGCTTTTGGGAAAGATTTGCTCCCTACTCAGAGACTACCTCTGGGTAGGAAAAGTCAAGTATTTGCCAAGGAGGTAGCATGGCATGGTTGGAGAAGCACAGGCTTTGGAGATAAACTTTGATTTAAATCATGTCTCAGTTACACCCCCGCTGTGTGATTGCAAATAAATCACCTTCACTTCTCTCAGCCTCAGTTTCCTTATCTATAAATAGTATGTAACGCTTTTCTCTCAGAGATGTTATGATGATACTTAACATGGTGCCTACACATAATGATTATGCGCCAGTTCCCAGACAGTGGTCCAGCCTGGCAGCAGAAACCAAGGGGCAGGTGCTGGCGATCTTGAACAATCATAGCCTCACTCACCAGCAGGCCCAGAGACTCTAAGCCCCTACAACCAACCCCAGATAAACCACACCCTAGTCTGTATAAAAAGCTAGGATCATTCAATTGTGTCCAGTAAATAGAAATGCTCCAGAGGTTTGAATCCACAAAGGGGGAGGGGGGCAGGTAGTGCATACACGATGTGCTTTCAGAGAAGGCCTCTAAGAGCTGTCGAGCCCACGCTGATCACCTTTGTGAAATGTGGGCCGACTGATAACTCAAAGAGCCCTAGGATGAGTTAGTTCCTGTTGCCGTGGGAACTCCAGATCTCTCTGCATTGTCAAGTCTCAGCAGAGAGGCTGTATTCACGCTACTGGGCACTGATTAAAAACTGGAAGAAAAACATTCTCAGCACCCTGCCGGCTTGTACAGTGAGGACCCAGCAGTTTGCAAATTCAAAGCTCTGCTCCCGAGTGGAATTGTGTAGCTTGTTCCTCATTCTCTGGCACTTATTGCCCCCCCAGGGTTCTTCAAGGCCTTTAGAGAGGCTTGGGCAAGAGCTGGTAACCATAACCTCCATTAGACAGACGGGGAAACTGAGGGCGGCCGCGCTGCAACTGCGAAGAAGGGGCCCCCAAATCCAATAGACCCACGCAAGCCAGGAGCTGCAGGCAGCGAGGGAGGGAGGAGGCCGGGGGTGGGGCGGAGGGAGGGGCCGAGCAAGACTCACCATTCAGTCGCGTCTGCCGGTTGGCTCGCACTCGCAAGAAGGTCTGGAAGAAGATCCCCGGCAGATGCAAAAAAAAGAGGAGAGGGTGTCAGGCGCGGCCTGGAGTCCTAGCCCCCGCCCCAGCACCGACCCCGGTCCAGGCCTGCCCCGCCCCAAACAGCCCGTAAACAAACCTACTTCCTCCCTCCCGCCGGCCCCCCTGCTCCTCCGGCCGCTCCGGGCCCTCGGCATAGCCGCCGGGGGCTGCTCTAACGGGACCCCGTGGGCACCGCGCGGTGCCGCCCCAGCCTCGGCCCCAGACACTTGGGGCCCCGCGGCCGCCCGGCCGGCGAGGGCGGCGATGCGGGCGGATTCCCCCCGGCTGCCCGGCGGCGGCGGCACTCAGCTCCCAGCGGCGGCGGCGGCCATGTTGGCCCTGATCACGTGATCCACCGCCGTCGCGCGCCGGGGGTGAAAGTTCACGATGTGGGGGGCGGCCGGACCGGGACCAGGAAACAGCTGCTCCTACTCCGGTAGCAGCCGGCTGGGACTGATCTGGGGTCCCTCCCACCTTCCGCTAATTCTACCCGCCCCGACTAAAGCGTGGTCCTTTCACCCCACGCCCCTTCCTGATGCGGGTCTCCTCCGGCCCCAGAGCCCCGGCTCCCTGGGCTAGCGGTGCCGAGCTTGGCGCTGTGCTGAGGCAGAGGCGTCGGATTTTCCGATGGTGATTTCACTGTACATACCAACTGTGCTGCCGACCCCCGCCAGGCCCCCAGTCTCTGGCTTTTCAGCAGCCCTGTTATTGGAGGGTTCCTAACATTTCAGCTGTTTGCTAGATATCCCCTGGAGCTCCCAAAGACTCTGCACACCCACGCAACCAACACTGAATTCGACAGCCACCAAGCAGGCGCATTCCTCTTAAGATCCTCAATTAATAGGAAATAACCGCCATCCTCCCAGGTGTGCCCACACCTGACTTAAGAGTCGTTCTCGACCCCACTCTTTCCTTCATTCCTTACACACCGTTCTCTAGATCTGAGAGTCTACCTTTAAACATCTCTTAAGTTTTCCCGTCTCCACCTCTTTGTACTTCCTACTCATCCTTCCAGGTCTAACCAAAACCTTTTCTTCCGTTAGAGTACCACCATCTTTACCATCATTATAGCTTATATCATTATTTCTCTTTCCATTTGCCCCCCTGACACTCTGCAAAACTATCTGTAGTTCTTTGTGCACTCCCAGCTCTGGATTCTGCACTAGATTATCCTCCAGGCCCCCAAATCCCCTGCTTGGTTAACTCATGTTCATCTTTCAGGACCCTGGAAGGCTTCACTCTCCCCCCACACCCACCCCAAGGTTGGGTTAGTTGCCTCTTCTGCGTTTCCCGCAGCTCCTGGGCTTCCCTCTGATCTTGGAAACTTTGTTTACACAGCATGCAGATGGGGAGGAGGGTATTTACGAATGAAGCACCCAAGCACCGGTGCAGGGCTAGGAAGCTAAAATTCAGGTTCAGACTCAAATTACTCATAATTTGTGTTTTTAGAAAAGTCACTTTCCCCCTCCTCGATAGACCTCAATTTCTTTAGTAATAAACGGACCGATGAATCCTAGCTTGAACAATTGCTATGAGGGTAAAACAAAGCAATGGTTAAGAATATTAGGTAACCTAGCAGGGGCTAAGTAAAGGGGAATCCAAGTAGAAATACAACCCCTGCTTTCAAGGCCTAGTTCTATGATTTGGGAAAAAAAAGTCCAACATAATTGAGCAACTACTACATGCTAGGCATTGCATAAAGATCAGGGGATGGGTTAGCCACTCCACTCCTAGGTTACTCTCCAGTTTCACCTCCTACCAATTACCCTTGTGTTTTACTTTCTAACAAAACTGAACTGGTAGCAGGTTCCCACACACATCATTCTGTGTTATACTGCTCTGCCCTTTGAGTGTAGTGTTACCTTGATCTAGAATAACCTTTCTTCCTTGTCCAACAAAGTAAATTCCTACTTATCCTCTGGAACCCTGGTCAGTCATAACCTCTGCTGTAAGATCCTAGAAAATTATTTATATCCCTGCCTGGGCTATAATTATGTATTTGCAAATCTAACTCCTTGAAGGTGTGGAAACTGGGCTGAGCATGAGTGAGGGCTAGATAAGTGTCTGAATAGAGCAAGGAAGTAAAGAAGGCAAATACAAGGGCCTTGCCTTGGAGGAACGCCAAGTCTAGTGGGGGAAGTCAGGCTCACTGTGATAGAGTACATATGCCACCATCCTCTGTAGCGCCTCCTATCAACAGCTGCACTTTCTCATCCCTTGATAATGCGTTAGTTATGTGACTTGCTTTGGCTTTACCAAGTGATGTGTGAGTTTCAGAGACTAGGCCTCAAGAGATATTGCAGCTTTGGCCTTCTGCCTCTTGGTATAACACTGCCCTGCAACTGCTAAGCAAGGAAGCCACTCTAACCCATTGGAGGATGAAGCCACATGGATGAGAAACTGGGCACTCCAAACTCACAGACATGTGGTGAGGTCATTTTTGACTTTCCACTCCAGCCAGTCCTCTACCTTAATGAACTGACTAAGTAAGGAAACAGCCAGTCAACTGGCAGAATCATAAGAAATAATTTAAATTGTGTTAGACTGAAAAGTTTTGGTATGGTTTGTTATACATCAGTAGAAAAGGAAACATATCTAAGTAGGTGATCAAAATATAGGATAGGGATAATAATCGGGATATACAGGGGTCATGAGAAGGACTTCCTGAAGATGATGGTATTTAGACAGATATTTGAAGGATAAATAGGAATATCATAAGGTACGGTCAAATAGGCCCATTAGAAGAAACAGAACGTGTAAAAACATGGATGTAAGAAAGGGATGGTAAAGCCAGGGAGTGTCTGCATGAATTTGGTAAGCATGGCCCGTAGGATTGATGGAGGGCATTTTTAGGAATAGAGGCTAGAAATACAGGTTGAATCTAAATCTAAGAAGGCCTCCGTGCCATGCCATAGCATACAACACTTGTGTCTGATGGTTACTCTTTTCCTAGTTCAACAGGTGGTGAGGCTGAATGCTGAGTAGAGAGGATGGGCTTCTGAAGGCAGAGCTCTGTCTTCCCCTTTGGAGTGGAACTCTCTGGGACAGAGGCTTGTCTCCCTCTCAGACCAGAATTCCCTAGGGCTGGGTCATTGCTCCACCTACACCAGGCTTGTCTGGGTGAGAACACTGTCTTCTAGGGGCCAGGCGGGGCTGTCTCCTACTAGGGTTCATGAGAGATGGGATCCCTCCCCAGGGGTGGCACTTTGGGCTATGAAGTTTGAGTCCCATATAAATGTGTCCAGCAGGAGGTGCCAGGGAGACTGGTGTCCAGCCCACACCTGGTACTTCAGCCTCCAAGCTCTGCACCTGGATGCCAGGCTGCATCAGCTGAAAGGAAAGAGTGCCCAGAGAGAATACCTCTGCTTCTAACAAAGACGAGGTGTGCCATCAGTGACCCTGTTCTCTAGCCCAGAAGTCTCTGCTTTCTTGTCTTTCTGCCTCGGATCAGGGTTGTGAGTCAGGGCTGTGCTTCTTTTTTCACATTGGGGCTACCAGAGCAGATCTGCTGCCAGTCTGACAAATGTTCCTTGGAGCAGGGTTCAGTTTTTTTTCATCTTCTGGGACTCTCCAAGGTGGGACAGAAGTTTCTAGGGGAAGTTTTCTCTCTTTCCTATCGCAGAGAAGGTCCATATGGTACTAGGAGCTTATTCTTGGTGCAGCCCCCACCCCACTCTGATTTTAAGGCTAATGTCATTACTCTTTTCTTGTTCAACCAAGTTACTCACTGTCAACATCTGCTTCTCTCTGTAGAGTCTATCACCAAGGTTTGATAGGACTGAATAGTTATTTGCTCAAGGGTTCCTGGCTTTGAAATGTGAAGTCTTCAGGTGATTTTGGGCTATGTCTCTGAGTTCCTCATGAAACCAACCCCCCCAGGAAACCTCCTAGATGAGATGTTTCAGAGGTGCTCAGAGCCACCAAAGCATGGGGGCCACGGCGTTTAAGTCCCCCTGCATAATGCCCATTCCCTGACACATTGCCCATGAGGTTTCATGAGAGGCTCTAGACACAGAGGAACCAAACAGTTTGGAGGGGGGAGGAGGAGTCAGTGCTAGGCATGATCTCTAAGCTCTCACACCCACCCCAACCCCGCATCACCTGGTATCTGTCTGAATGGTGCAGATCATCTGTGGCAGACGAGTGTGGTGATGCTGTTGGAGACTCTCCTTCTCTCTTGATGGAAGCAGACAACAGGAGGGACTGGAAGAAGAAAAAGGACATGTGACCTCCAGCAGAATGAGACCTACAGTCAGTCCCCCTAGAATTCCCAGTCCTGGGGGCTCTTGGGAGAGAGGCAGAGAAAAGGTGGGCAGAGGAATACAGGAGCCACTCTTGAGACCCTGAAGGCATGAGGTCAGGCCCTGGGAGTGTGGCTGTGGGAGAGGGTGGCTCGATGCTAGGGATGGGTAGAGACCCCCCCCCACAAGGAGGTCCAAACCGCTTAGGCCCCAGTGAATCTCTGCCCCAGTGGGGCAGGACTCCTAGCCCTCTCCCAGTGGGCTAAGATGATACATGCTTTGTTCTCCCTTAGTGAGCAGAGCCTCTGGGACCCCCCTGAAGGGTCGGGGGTAAAGCTACAAACCTGCCACCTGGCCTGGCCCTAATATAGGCTGATGGCAGCCCCGCTATGGAGACAGTAAATTAAATAGTATGTATGAGTTTCCTGAGTGTAGCTAGGGATGTACGCTGGGTCCATTTATCCCTGTGCTGTGAAGATGACCCCAGCAAAAACCCCAGCCAAACTAATCCCCCCATGTCAATCCTGCACGGCCTCTTCTACATACGCCTGCAGTTTAGATTAATAAACTGTCTGCTTCAAATTGTGTGTGAGCACCACAATTCTAAATACCACATGGCACATTCAGCCTGCTCTTGCCGGCTCTTGCCAAGGCCTGTTCAGCTGCGAACTGGGGACCTGGAGGCCTGAAAGCAATCCATACTCCCCCCAGCCCCCACCTTCTCCAGCCTGCACAGCGCTGAGGCGGAAGCGTGCAATTCCCTAGGAGGCCTCCCCAGCCTAGAAAACCATGCCAAATCGCCAGTGACAGCCCAAAGAAAGCAATTTGGGAAAGATGGAGCAGCCATTTATCCTTCATCTCCGACTGAGCCTCAGGATGTGACCCGCATGCGGTGGCCACACAGCACATCCTCAGGCAAGACCCGGAAGGGAGGGGTAGCTGTTCATCTGGTGGGGCTCTCTGACTTGGCCTCAGGGAAGCAGGAAGAGGCTGGGAAGGGCCTGGGTGGGATTGCCTGCAATGTGGAGCCCCTTCCTTACCCACCCAGGCCCAGTGGGAAGTCTAGTGGGTGACTGGGCCCTGGCTCAGAAAAGAGGTGGGATTTTAGGCAATGTCATTCTCCTCTGGTTCCAAGGAGGATGCTGAGGAGGGAAAACAATGCGGATACCCTTTCTTCCACCCCCACCCCCACCTCTCCAAGAAAGCTCATGCTTGAGCTTTTTTTCCTCTCTCTCTCTCTCTCTCATTCGCTCTCGGTTAGAAGCCCTGAGAGGCCTCAGCATTACACCTGGGGCAAGCGGAATAAAAAAAGGTCACTGGCGCTTTTTAAACATGGACCAAAAAGCAGTAAAATGTGTTTTGAAAAAAAAAATCCTAGCATTAAATCATGACTTTTTGCCTGGCTCTTCGCCTCATTAAAAGTGGCCTTTTGGAAGGTAAAATTATCATTGTAAGCGATAAGATCTTTAAGAAAATAATTCACGGCTTCTTCACCCTTTAATATGATAGCCGCCACCGGCTAATTTTTTTCTTAATGGCAACGAGGCCATCAATCTTGTCTAAGGTGGCCTCACCCTCCCCTCCTCCTCCCTCCCTCTTCCTCCCTGTCCTCTCAGTCTCTTACTTGAACCTTCTATCTTGGGCCTCGTCCCCCCATGACCTGCTTCCCTAAAGCCTACTTCAAAGCAGAGGCTAGACCCGGAAATGGTCAACTCTGGGGATGTGAGCACATCTTTAGAACTGGCTGAGCAGTGGCCCTTGTCTCTGCATCTAATCAATATTCCTGAGTTGGTGGCTGCAGGGATCTGTGTGTTTAACACTTCCTGGGTGTGTGTGTATGTGGGGAACTAGGTGTGGACATGGCTTGTGTTTATGTTTGTCCTCCCAATGGAGGCCTCACTGGGGTCCAATCCCCAGCCCTGTCAGCTTGCTCAGGTGTCAGTGGTTGTGGTGGCCTACCTGGCAGCTTGTCTACGACGGACCTTCTTCAACCACAACAGTAAATGTAGGAGGCTGGGTCAAGCTTAGTGAATGTGGGTCCCACATCTGAGTCCACAGTTGCCTGGCACTCTCCACCTTTGTTCTTTAGGCCTGGAAGGGTTTTGCTTCCATGGCCACAGGCTGCACCACTCCAAGGCTGTGTTACCTTCTCTGTCTGTCCTCAGTCCAGCTTGCTGCAGTTGAGCCATTTCCTTAATGAAGGTAGAGTCCATTCCTACCCTTTCTATTTTTTTATAGATTTATTTATTTATACATACAAGAGCTGCGATGTTGGCCAGAGGTGTGGGGTGGTGAGAGGATTCACCAGAGACAGAGAGGGGAACAGAACAGGCGGATGGACTGAGGTACACTGCTGAGGGGAGCAGTGAGCGAGGCAGGTGAGGCCTGCTGCGCCATGTGGGAAGCTCCCTGGCCAGGGATTGAACTTGTGTTGCAGTGGCTGCGGATAGCTTCATAGGCTGAGACTTAACCCTTGCGCCACCGGGGAGGCCCCTCCCACCCTTTTTAAAGGCTTCTAGGGGATTGGGTCAGCCCCATAAGGGTGATGCTTGCCATTCTAGCTCCTTTTCCCAAAAGTGCTTTCTCAGAGGTCACCAGTGACTTTAAGACTTCCAAATATGATGATCTTCTTCTCCCGCCTTTCTCTACTTGACTGCTAGCCATCCCATACACTTGGGAACTTTTGTCCTTAGGAGTCTGGGATACCATACTCTCTTGTCCTTCTCGTAACTAGGGGTATTCCTCCTCTTCTCCTTCCATGGCTTCTGTACTTTATTTGATCCCCAATGCAGGAGTCCCCCAGATTCTCGTCTTCGAGTTTGCTTTAATCTCGCCATATACTCTTCTGACTGATTTCATCTATTCCCAAAGCTTTGGTGCTTACTCCTTACTCCCTATAGAAAGGTTCAGGGATCCCTGCCTTTATGAGCCATTGTGAGAATTTATAAGGAAGGATGGCACCTTACACTGAGGGGTAGGAAAGGCGTCATTCAGTGAGTTAGGGTTTATTCTCTCCCCCATGTCCCCTAACCCCACAAATCATCACGTTTGGGGAAGCAGTATCACCTACCTCTGTGGCCACCCATGGGAGTTCTTGGTGCAAATGACACCAGTGTGCTGAGGCCTCTCTGGTCCCTCTTTTGAGGGACTTGCCTCTCACTTTTTCTTTCTCCATCTGATGCTTTCAAGCCTCTCTTCCATACTGTCTGTTCAGACAGGCAGACTTTCTTCCCAAATGGATCCAGCATCCTCCTTGGCTCCCTGTTACCCTCAGGATCTTTCTCTCTCTCTCTGGTCTGGCTTCAAAGGACTAAACTGTCTGTCTTGACCTGAATTTCTGTCTTCCCCCACCTGCTATAGCTTGTCTTCCTCCTTTGAGTCTCCCCAGTCTTAGTGTTTGGGTCTCCCCTACCCCCAGCTCATACCCTTTCCTGACTGGAGGAAGAGGAAGTCAGATGAATGTACCCTTGCTCATACTCAGACTACATGCGCGTGCGCGCGCGCACACACATAAACACACACACACACACACACACACACACACACACACACACACACACTCACTCAAGGTACAGGGCAGCCCTAGGCCTAGACCTGGAGACAGCTAGGGAGCCAGGAAGAGCTCTTTTCCCTCAGGAGGAATCAGTTCTCAGTGGGCCTAGGATAGGAGGGCATTAGGAAAACACATAATGGGCCACCTACCTTGGGGGTACCTGGAGCCATGGCATCCTTCAGAAGGGAATTTTTGCTGCCAAGAAAGAAGAGAACAGGGTGACTATTCCACTTAATGCCCAAGGCACGTAAGGGTAGAATAGCAAGAAGAGAGAAGGCATAGCCAGCGCAGCCAAGCTCAGCTCAGCTCAGCTCCACCCAGCTCAGTGAACCTCTGCTGGCCCTGCCTAGCTCAGCCTCCACCAGAGGCCCAGGTCCAGAACTGGTTCCTAGGAGTGGGATACAGACTCAAAGTATGATGGGCTCCCCCATGGAGCTGAGGAAAGGGACTTTACCTGACTCCCCACATAGCCCTGAGGATTCTGCCTGTCTCGGATGCCCCCTCCTCTCCACTCCCTGTCCCCAGTCTGCTCTTAGCTCCTGTGGGATTGGGGTGATAGAGCTGACATGGCTCTTGTCAATTCTCCCTCCAACATGCTGCAAACTGCGTTAGGCCAGAAATGATCTCCCCCTGATTCAATTTGTCAGCCCCAGGCCCTCCGGCATCGGCATCGGGCGCGGCAGGCGGGCGGGAGCTGGGCCCTGAAATATGGTGGGCAGCTCAGAGAAGGCGGGGGCGGGGGCGGGAGGTGATGGATGGGCTGTGGGGGAGGCGAGGACTGTGTTTAATAACAAAATTGGTATGCAAGGCCACATCCCGCGCTAAGCATGAGTGATCCAGAGCCACAAAGTATTACAAATCCCCGCTAAACAGATGCTGACAATGGAACAAGACGTATCAAATCAGATCCACTTCAGAAACATTAATATATCCCTGTTCCTGTCCCTCCCTCCCTGTCACCCCCATTATACTCACCACATCTGTGCTCACACACGCACTCACACACTCACACAAATGCATGCACACAGAGGTGCTGGCTGATACATGCGCGGGGGCACACAGCCCATTCATCTGGGGTCCCCGCACAAGCACACATACAAGCAGCACAGGTGGAGCAAACCCACAGAGATGTCATAAAGCACAAAAGACACAAACACACACCCAAGGCAGAATAGGGTGCATACAGACTCACCGATGAATACACAGGGAACACCCACACATTTGCACAGGCACCCACAAGGTTAGACAGAGACACACTCAGTATGTGAGTAAAGCCATAGGCATATACAGATAAAGTAGCAGTTCTCACCTGGGAGCAGGGGGCTTGCTCCTGGCATCTGGTGGGTTGAGGATATTAACCATCCTACAGTGCCCTGTACAACCCCTCACAACAAAGAATTATCTGTCCCAGAACGTCAGTACTGCTGAGGTTGAGAAGCCCTAGTATAAAGGCAGACACACATACCCATCATCTCTCTATCACTCAGTCAACAATCACACATGCACATACATGGGCTCACGCTGGCAGCTCAGGCATGCGCAGGCACAGGGTCCTACCTAAGACAGCCATAAAGACACTAATAGCAGTTACCCAGACCTGGATGAAAAGCTGCCCAGGCACCCACATGCACATAAACACACAGAGATACAACACTCACTCGCACTGACACACATCCAGGCACACATGCACCCACAAATGCAGATGCATAAGGTCACACACCCACACAGACACTCACGCCACAGCACAGGAGCCACCTGGCTTGGCGGCAGGGTGAGGCTAAAGTCTGAGGGGGGGAACAGCTGCCTGTCTGGTCACTTGTGGGGCCACAGACTGGAAGGACAGCACAGGCTCTCTTCAGTCGCATTTGCTCGTTAGTGGCCTTGAATTCTTGCTCAATGCCGGCTCTGAGCTAGGCTCCGTGGCTGCAGACAGGTAGCCCTACTGCTCTTGAGGAGCAACTAGCTTGTGAGTTTGTTATTTTGATCATTCCTTCCAACCTTCATTCATTCAGTCAATAAGTACTGACGTCACCACTGTGTGGGGCATTGTACCTGGACCTAGAGGTACAGAAATGAGGCATCTACTGCATTATCCTGTTCTCTCTGGACCTTTGGACTGAGACCTGAATATTATCTGAGTGCGATCAGGTTGGAAGAGAAAAAGAATGAACAATTATTGTACATGCAACAGGCATGTGCTCGGTGCTTTATAGGTATAATGTCACTTAATCTTCACAAATACTTTGCGAAGTTGACGAACAGAGGTTAAGCAACACCTGTACACTCACATAGTCCATGCAGGGTCTGGGATTTGGTTGGGTTCATGTCTGACCCTGTCCAAAGTGTTGCTTTTCAATCTCTATGCTGCCTCCCCAAAGATACCTGGGGATTAGGAAGGAGGACAGAGTTGTGAGTTCTGTTTCTTTCTCCACTTTGGGAAGGACCCCACTGACTCTGACTTTAGTTTACTCTGCTGGCACACAGAAATGGTCTCATTTAGGACCAGAACGTTCAGGCTCTCCTTTTGCCAATCCTCCAGATCTCTCCCTAGCAATCCTTGTCCTTCCCCAGAGTTGGACTGCATTTACTCCAGACTCCTTCCCTTTTTCTGAGCAAGTGCCACTTGACTTGCCCCACCTTTCCTCCAACAATCTGGTCACTTCCAAGTATACCTGGTCCCTCAGAGGCTGAGGAGTTTGAGGCGCCCCTCGTGGAGAGGAGAGCTGAACCCTGGAGCGCAGGCAGCAGGCCCCTGCCCGCCCATCCACTCTGCCTCCTGTCCCTCCCTGTTTGCACAGCCCGCCCCCAGCGATTTCCTCCCTTCTCAGTCACTCGCTGCCTAGTGATCCATGGGTTTTAAATTATAACTGGGACCCAGGAAACGCGTTCCTAAGTACAATATTCATGGGCTGGGCTGACACTTTTAATTAAGGTGATTTACACTGAATTATCCTTGGAAATAAAGAAATGGTGTGCTGCCTGGGAATAAACCATCATCACCAGCCGCCTTTGTAAGTTACACTTCGTTTTAATCTATTTGGGGAATTGTTTATCTAGTTCATTACCCAACCAAACACCGAGGCCAGTCTTAAATAAGGCTTAAGTAGGGATGGGGGCACTGCCATCTCCACACCCTGCCTTTCCTTCAGAGTCACACAGCCTCCCTCTGGCCTGTCTGTACAAGTCCAGGCTCCACCCCATCGCAATCCCAGTGCCATTTGAGGCTCGGCATATCCACAGCCCTGTCTCTTGTCTCCTCTTTCCCTCAGATACTGGCTACTCTGCCATCATTACCCTTCTAGTCACCCAATCAGAATGCTCTTCCTAGCAAGTGCGCCACTAGTAATCAGCTAAGAGTAATCAGCTTCTCCCTCTTGATCCTTTGATCACTCATCATTCCTTTTCCATTTCCACTGCCACTGCCATTGTCCTAGGTCAGCCTCATCATCTGTCCCCTAGACCCTGCTCAACCACCTCACCTGCCCTCCTGTTTCTACCCCCAATTCATGTCCCATGCTGGCCTCCAGGGGATTCGTCTGCCGCTCAGCTCACCAGTCTTCTAAGTCCTTGTGACATCAGGACAACCCTTTGGCAACTCAAGGCCAATCTGTCTTCATTCTAACTTTGCCCTCTTTGTTCTAACTAGCCGCATACCTAGGTCTCGTGGAGCCCTGTTCAGGATACAGAAGGGGGAAGAGAGGAGGGACTGATGGAAGGAGTGTGGGCATAGCTGCTGATCTGGGGAGTAAAAATGCTTTGACAAGTGTAAGTGCTTTGCCAATGGGTGTGCTGACTCTTTCCTGTAAGTGCCCGTGGGAATGAGCATCGCGGGAAGAGGATCTTTCAGTGTGCGCGCACAAGCCTCTGTGTGTGTTGCGTAAATCTGTGTGTGCTGGAACGGGGTATGTGCACATGCCTTTATCTTGTGTATGTATGTTTGCGCCTGTGTCTTTGACAACCAGCCAATTCTACTTTGGATAACTTAGGAGCTGACCCGGCAGCGAGAGCAAGGGAGGCAAAGGCAGGGGAAGAGAAGGGGGTAGTCTGAGAGGAGAGGAAAGAAGGGAGAGGAGCAAGGAGCATGCAGCTAGAGTGGCTGCTGAGCAGGAAGGAAGCCTCAGGTCATTTGTCACGGATGGGGGATGCCCTGCCTCATTTGGGGTCTGCCCAGAACTCTCTGAGTGATGCATTCATAACTTTAACTTCCTGTCGGGCTCAGTTTCCCCATCTGTGAAATGGCTGATCAAGACCCCATCAGTTCAGCGCGCTGACTGCAGGGAGAGAAGGAGCCGGGAGTCTCAGGGGCCTAGGTGCCCCATCTTTCCCCAGCCTCCCTGTCCACCTTCCTGCCTCCCTGAGAGCGGCAGGGGGCGGGGCAAGGGCAGCCAAGGCTGGGGCCCTCCCCGCGACACCCGGGCACGCGGGCGCCGTCAGCCCGGAGGGAGCTGACATGCTCCTTGGGAATTTATCACGCACCCAATTACAATGTTAATTGGCAAGTTCCTGAAATCAATTAATTCGCAAATTTTTTCCAATTAAAAATCCAGATAAATCACGAGGGCGGCGGCGACGGGCCGGTCCAGCCCGCAGTTCGGTGGGCTCGGCGGCCACAGGGAGGGGAGGGCGGCGGAGGAGCGGGGAGGGGGCGGCAGGCGCGGCTGCCCTTGAACGCCTTTGCCGGCCGGTCGGACTGTCAGCGCGCCGGGCGCGGCGGGGCCGAGACAGATAAAACCATCGACCCGTCGCCGCCAGCGCTTCGGCTTTATCGATCCGACGAGAATTTCACTTGCTGTGCAGATCCCGCTGTCCGGCTGTCAGACACGGGGTTGAGGCGGGGGCGTGCCAGGGGTTACGGGATGCTGGGCTGGCCTGGACCTGAGGGGCACAGAAGTGCGGGGACTAGAACCCAGCCGTGAGGCGCGGAGCAGAGGTAGAGGCTCTGGGTGGGGAAAAGGAAAGCGGGTAAGGGTTTGGAAGTAGGTAGGGGTCGCTCTGAGAGGATGTGGGGGAGGAGGGTCATAGGTGGAATGGAACAAGGGGGGCTGTTGCCAGCAGTGGCTCTCCCAGGCAGCTCAGAGGTGGGGTCCTGGTGACTAGACTGTAGTGTGGCCCCAAGGAGAAGGCAGAAAAAGAGCCTGGGGTGCCATTCTCCGGATCCTTAGGGGTGCATAGCTTTTACAAGATACTGCAGTCCCACCATTTGGCCTCTGTTCTCTCTTCCGGTTGAGGGGAAGTCGGCCATGGGAGGACCTGTCCTCCACAGCCAAGGTGTAGAACTCAACTGCAGAAGGATGTTTCTTTCTATGCTCATTCATTCCAAACTATAATAGTTCTGGGGCTGGGGTGGCGGTGGTGGTTAAGGGCATGGGCACTGTTGCTTGAATTTGAATCTTTACACTTCACAGGCTGTGAAGCTTGGAAAAGTCAAGCAACCCTTCTATGCCTCAGTTTCCTCATCTGTAAAATGGAGTTAATAATGATTACCTGTCTCAGAGGGTTGTGGCACAGATAAATTAATGAGATGTCAAGTACTTGACAGGTAGTGAGTGTTCAACGGGACTATTTTTATTTTCTTTAGTATAGTCTTCTGTAGTAGTTGTAAGTATTCCCACAAATTCTTCAAGACTCTTCCTTTCAAGAGGTAGAGCTTACAAAGTTTAACTGTCCTATGTTGAGGGGGTTGGACTTGGTATCTTGCTTGTAATAAACAGAATAGAATTTGCTGGAATCAGTAGTGTCTGACTTCTGAGACCAGATCTTAAAAGGCAATGTGGCTTCTTCTCTTGGATCACCTCTTCTGGGGGAAGGCAGCTGCAATGTCATAGGGAAGCTCAAGCAGCACTATGGTGAGACCCACTTGTGGAGGAACTGAGACCTCCTGTCAAAAGCCATGTGAGTAACCCATCTTGGGACTGGGTCCTGGAACCTGACCATACCTCCAGATGACTGCAGCCTTGGCTGACATCTCAACTGCCGCCTCATGAGAGATGCCACCAGAAGCCACAATGACATCTCACTCCTCAGCTAAGGTGTGCCTGATTCCATGGCCCCTGGAAACAGTGAGACAGTGAATGCTATTGTTTTAACCTGTTAGGTTTTGGGACAATTTGCCCCACAATAGGGAACACTTCTTCCTTCGAAATTCAGCTCAGGCCTCAGCTCCCACAGGAGGCCTTCTCTGCTCCAAGCTGGGTTTGGTGCTCCCCCAGTAGTTCTCATCAAGAAGCCTCTATCCCTTAGGGTTTCTAACTTTAATGTAAGTGCTGTGGAAGTGAGTTTCAGGGTTCCTATTGCCTACCTCTCCTTACTCCCAATACTGTGAGCTTCTGAGGCCCAGGACCATTTCTGACTCATCTCTGCATGCCCTGTGCCCTGTAGGGGGTTTAAGTGAGAGGGTAGAAGGAAGAGCATCAGTCAAGTCTTATGACTTGAACCAAGTGGGGACTTGGAGTACTGGCCCAGGCTGTTCCCCTGTGGCAGCTGGCTTTTTCCAAAGATCCTCTGTAATATGAGCTTGCACCTTCTCCTATAAAAAGGTGGGTGCATGTCCTCTACTCCTGAATCTCCCTTAGCTCTGGGTAGGCTAGTACTGCTTTGACTGATAGAGTACAACGGAAATGACATGTGATTTCTGAGGTTCCCCCAGATTCCATTGGCTGGAACATTTACTTCAGAAGCCTAAGTTGCCATGTAAGAAGTGCAACTACCCCAAAATGCCATGCTAGTAGGAAGCCCAGGCTACACAGAAGAACAATATGGAGGTCTCTGCTGAGGTCCCAGCTGAGAGCCAGTATCAGCTACCAGACATGGGAGTGAAGGTGTCTCCAGTTAGTCCCAGCTTCTAGCCACCAACTCTTCCCAGCTGGAGCCAGACATCCTGGAGCAGACAGAAGCCATCCCTAGATTCCATGAGAATAATTAAACGGAACTGCTAAGATTTGGGGTAATTTGTTACACTCCTCTGCCCCCTTTGATAACCTGGTCTGTCCACAAGGCCTTGGAAGGTGTTGCTCAGTCCTTCAGGTGGGGACAAAGGAGGTGGAGTCTAGCAGTGGGGGACACCTCTAAGCACTCTCATACCTTTCAGACCTTGAGATTCGGAGAAGATACTGCTTACTCCCCTGGAGAGCAGCACCAGGCTGCCCTTCTGGGGGAACTGCCAGGCCCAGGTCCTGCTTTCCAGAGGCTCAGCATGGCTGTGCAGGGCCCGTGGCAGTGGCTCATCCCTGCTCCAGCTCTTCTTGCGCCCTTTTGAGGCTGAGGCCTGAAGAGGGGTTACGATGCTCCTATCTCCGAAAACAGAGCAAGAAGAAAGGCAGCCCTACTCAGCTGCAGATCTGCAGACTGCAAGCAGAGAGGGGAGAATAGCAGCAGGGCCTTGTCTTCTACCTAGAGGCTGCAGTGTGGGCCAGGTGGCATTCGGGAACCTGCAGGCTAGAACTCTGTGTGGAGTCCTCAGCCAGGCAGTCTCTCCTGGTAGGTGGCTTACCTGGCGGGCAGTTGGGCCAGCTGTTCCAGTTCTTGCTCCATATGCTCCTGTAACTCACTGGGCCTCAGCAGGACCTGGCAGATGGGGCAAATAGGGGCCTGGCTGTCAAACAAGGCTGCTGCCTTTTTCTTACCTGGTGAGGGAAGAAGAAGAGATACATGTAAGCTGGACTATCTGTGGAGGGAAACCCAGCATCTCAGTCCTCCGATCCCAGTCTGCTGTTGCCTCCTTGACCTGCAGGAGGGGTGAGCCCGAGGGTCTCAGCACCCCTGAGCATCACTCTTCTTTGCAGCTCCAGAGACAGTGTCCGTGATGGTAACTCCGCAGCCGGCTGCCCCTCTGAGAAATCTATTGGGACACAATCAATGCTCTGTGCAATCAAACCTTGATCACTTCATTTCACACAGTTAGTGGAGAAGGTCTTGGTTTAATCATACCATCCCCCAGAACAGCCTGTGTCCCCTGACTCTCCTTCCCACACTGCTTGCACACTTCCCAAATGGAGAAGGAAGAAATGAGGGAGGAAGGGGGTTCATTCCTGTGGTCATTCAACAGACACTGTCTGTGGACTGTGGACCAGGCCCAGTGCAGAGCAGTGGGCACACAGGAGATGATCTAGTCCTGTCTGGGAGGCCAGCTGAGCGGGAAGGACTGAAAAGGCCCAGGGGGCTTGTAGAATGGCATTCTCTCCGCTTTCCTTCATGGCCTCTCCTCATCTGTGTGCTGCACTATCTTGCTCCTGCTTATGGTGCTAACTCGCACCTCTGTCCTGTTGACCCTAGAATCTGTGTCTCTACCCTTGCTGCCTCCTGTGTCCAGTAGCCTCCTAAATCGAGAACATAGTGGGCATCAGTGCCTGGACGCTACACAAGAATCGGAGACTCAGCCATCCCAAACTGAGTTCTTCAACGTCTTTACCCTTTCCGCACCCGCTCCTTCTTCAGCAGCGCCCATCTCGAGTAGTGGTGTCTATCTTCTCACGGTCCCCAAGTCAGTAACCTTCACCTCACCCTAGGCCCCGATCCGCGCCTTACCCCCCTCCCACCAGGGCCTGTCCTGCTTCTTCAGCATTCCTGAAATCTGTATTCTCCTCATTCTGGCCTCACTACCTCTCACTTGGATAACCTCATTGGCTTCTTGTGGATCTCACAGATTTTGGGTTCTCTTTCTCCAAAATGCCCTTCAAGCTGTATATTCCCAGGATGTGAACACATGTAGGTATAGTGCAGCTGTGCTGGCTTGGGGACTGGCTCGGAGGCCGAACTCTGTCCCTATTCTGTCATTGGTGGTAACAGAAGACACCACATTAGGGAGGAGTCTGAAGGTTGCCTGGGACACCTCTCTTTGGATTTCTAAACCCTGTCCTGTGCCCAGGGCTCTCCAGGCCTCTGGTTACAGGTGCGGAGTTAAGAAGACTATTCATCTAGAAACATACCTGCCTATTTTAGCTTATGCCCAGCTCTTTCTCCCAGTTTCTTCTTCCTACTGGTGCCTGGAGAGGGTCAAAATCAGCTTTCAGAGAGATAAATGATGCCAGTGATGACCAAGCTGGTTGCTTGAACAGGGTTGCCAGATTAAATAGAAGATGCTCAGTTAAATTTGAATTTCAGATAAATAATAAGTATATGTGTGTGTGTGTGTATACTCTTTGCATATTCATATATCCCTAATATACTATGAGATATATACTAAAAGCCAGTATTTTTCTAAAATTCAACTCTATACAGATGTCCTGTACTTTCATTTGCTCACTCTCTACCAACCCTGTGCCTGAAGGAACTCCCAGTTTGGGCAGAGCACAAGAACCCACCTCCCACAAGACTGAGGACGATCATGGCACTTTTGGATGCCCAGATAGAGTCATCTGAGAGCTCAGAGGAGAGAGAGAATCATTCTCAGTGTGCATTTTTGAGGACTTGGAAAAAGAGTAGACTTAACTAAAGAAGTGAAATTTAAGTGACATTTTAGATGTGTTCTAGGGAAAGCATGGGAATGAATGAATGAGTGAATGAATGAATGAATGAGTCATGAATTCCTTGTAGACAGGGTCCATTTCTTACAACTGTCAACAATTGAAAGCAGACTGGCTGCTCAAAGATGCAGCAAGGAAGTGGAAAAGAGGAAGGAAAGAGGAAAGGTAGAATAAAGATCAGAAAGTTTTAGAAGCCAGAGGATCTTTACAGAGCTAGGATCAGGTTTGGAGGCTTTGTGTATGCTGGAGTGGGGCTGTGGGACTAGCTTGTGTGGCTAGGTTTCTGAGGAGGGAAAGGGGCCCTAAAGACCATGTGTCTTAACGGCTGTGCCTCAGATGGCCAGGGCCAGCTGGAAGGCAGCTCTGTGTAAAAGAGCAGACCTGTCGGTTGGGAGATAAGGATGCTGGGCTCAGCTCTGCTCTTCACTTCACTCAGTCCAAGAATCTCAGAGATGATCAAGACCCTAGAAATTCTCCAAGCTATGATTTTTATTTTATAGATGGGGAAACTGAGGCTTGGAATCGGCTAAGGACTCCTATACTTGGCTCTTGATCTCATTGCTTCATTTATTTATTCATCTAGTGAACATTTATTAAATGATTATTCTACATCAGTATTTATTCTACTAGAAACTGGAGGTTAGAGAAAAGTAAAACACATTCTTGGCTTCAAAAAGATCACAAACTCGTGGGCATGTCAAAAAAGACAGTTGGTGATTCCAGGCAGTGCAGCCCTGTTGGGGGCTAAGGGAGGTGTGACGGGGCCACGGGTGGTGGCAAGGGCAGGAAGGGGCTGCAGGAGGGCTGGTAGGATTCAGGGGAAGGCAATGCTTAAGAGGACATGTGAAAGATGCATGAGGGAGAGTTGACAAGGTTGCTGAAACACTGCTGAGGCAGGACCTGGGGCATAAGTAGGGGAGGGAAGGGTAAGAGAAGAGACTGGAGAAAGAGGAGGATCTGGGGCGAGGGGCCTGAGCTGAGGTGGAAAGACCAGGGTTTCAGCTCCTTACAGTCTAGGTCACCATGTCTGACTCAGGACTTCCCAGAGCCCTAATTCCTTCCTCCATGTCTAGGGACCAGGTATCAGCTTTCCCACAGAGCTGTTTCAGTTCATTTGCTTTCCTGTCACTGGGAGCTTCTACTTTTCTGACTACAGCCTCGGTTTTCCTGTTGGGACAATGGGCCCTCTTCTTGGCTCTCAGCTTTGGGAATAGCATTGACGAGGGACCCCGCAGCCTGTGTCCTCCATGCCACCCCTGTTTTCTCAGAGGTTAGAGTGGCAGGTGTCAGCATGGCCAGGGGCTGCTTCCCCTCCCCCGCTGTGTTCTCTATAATTTTATATTGAGACCTGTGGTCATGACGTGGATTTTACTGCACTAACGACATGGCCTGCCCAGGTTTAATGACAAAATCCATACTCTGGCCCTGGGCCTGCTCCTCGTTTGCATAATTCCCAGAATACAGCTCCCTGAAGCTTTTGACCTGGGCCATTACAGTGGCCATAAAATGGGCCATAAAACCGCTGGGGATGGCCAAGAGAAGGGGGGTGGTCTTATGGGGGGTGGGAATGAAGCCCTCAACCCCCTACTCTTCTTTGGCCTGGGAGGAGGCATCTTTGGCTCTTCTCTCCCACAATTCCCAGAATCTAGGAGTCCATCTCAGACTGGAGAGGCATCTGGAAATTCTTAGTCCAGCTGCCCCTCTGGTGCAGGAATTCCTTTGCCAACACTGCTACCAGTACCACCGGTAGGCAGACGGAGCCCGCCAAGGGCAGGCTGTCAGAATGCATCTTCTCCTTGAGCATTCCTCACTCCTGCTCACCCCAATGCTGATCCCACCCCAATGCTGGCCAAGCCCTTGCCACAGGTGGGTCTAGGTCAGGCGGGCCTAGCTTGAATCCTGCTCCTCCTCAGGAGGCCCAGCTCTCCAGGGAGGTCAAGATCCAGGCTGAGCAGCATAGTGGGGAGACGTGGGAAGCATGAGGGGATGGGGACAGGGACTGGGACCGCCTGTCAGTGTTAAAGATGATGAATGGGGGAGGTGAGGCGGGAGGCCTGGTGTTATCGGCAGTGGATGGCGGGTGCGGGCACTCGCCGCTCCTGCTAATCCCCGGGCGCTGCCTCAGCCCTTGCACTGATAACGAGGAAATGGGACTGACAACAATTTTTAGCTGAGAGATTCTTCACCAAAATGCCAGGCGGCCGGAGGTCTGACAGCGCCTGATTGAGTGTGTGAGTGTGTGGGGGGAACGCCCGCAGCCCCCTCCCCTCCCATGCAAAGATGGATCGCTCATTCCGCCTCCCGTCCACATTCATTACCGCACCTCCCTCCTGCCACCCCAGTGCCTCAGTGCCTGCCACCTCCACTTCTCCACCTTCCTGCTGCAGGTATTCCTTAAAGCAGGAGAGCAGGGAGGGAAAGGGACCCCGACCCTCTCCTCAGCTGTACACAGGGCACCTCAAGCCCAAAGAGCCAGGAGGTGACTGTGCAGACTCAGAGTCAGGGTTGAGGGTCAGGCCTGCTTGGAGGCTCCCTAGTTGTGTGACCTCCAGAGGATTCCACCTTCCCCACCACAAAATGGAGGCTCCAACAGGGATGGACTGGTTGTGGGCCATGGGACTGTTGTGGAGAGAGGACTGGTCAAATCAGGTAACCTTGTCCATGCCTTGGCCAGGTGCTGGCCAGTTCAGCCCTCAAAACTTTGGCCTCTGGAACCTGAGGTCCCAGATCAGCCCTCTGCTGCCCCCCACTGTTGGGAATTGCTGACCATTGGCGCAGACAACTCAAGGGACAGCCCTTCTCTGCCATCTTCCATAGTGAAGCCTAGTCATTGGAGGATGAGGGTCTCATACAAAGGGAAAGCCCTCCCCTCTTAGAACACTGACCCCCTTCTGCAACACCTCACCGCAGCATGATTGTCTCTCCAGCTTGTCCCAGGTCTGTTGCCTGTGGGTTCCATCTAGCCTCTGCTTGTTGGGGTAGCAAATCTCCCTTCCATTGTCTTTCTCCACATACAACAAAGGAAGGGCTTGAGTGAAAGATGTCTGACTGAAGAACGGAAGGGTTAACATGAGGGTGACAAATGGCACTGGAGGCTGGGAGTTTTAAATGTGTATATATGTATGTTTGTGTGTACGTGTGTGTGTCCCTTTCTCCCTCTCCCTGTAGCCCTAACAGAAGGGGCTTTTTTACCTAGTGACCAAAACACAGAAGAACCTTCAAACAACATTCAACTAGTTCACTCTTACTAGCTGAGAGACCTTGGGCCAGTCACTTAACACTTCTGAGCTTCAGTTTCTCCTTGTGTGAAAGAGGGATAATAATATCTAACTCCCAGGACTTTTATGAGGAAACCTAGGGCTGCGTACAAGTGATGATGAGTCATTATTTTGTCTAGAACGACATGAGCATAGTTTGTGTCTCTATCTACCCCATCCTGACACAAGTTTGGTCTTGCCCTGTATCCAGTCTTCTTCTTTACTAAGATCAAGATTGTATGCTACTTAGTAGGTACCTGGTCCTCACTCTTTTGACCTTCATGGAGTTCCTTCTTCCTATCTACCCATACCTATATATTTACCTATTGTTTTGCATGTCAATATACCCATCTGTCCATCTATCCAACCATCCATTTATTCATTGTCTGTCCATTAATAGCTATTTATTAAGTGTTATTATATGTTAGACTTTTGTTTAATGCTGCACATATTTAATCTCATTTAATCTTTAAAATAGTCTTGTGAGGTAGGTATTATTATCTCTATCATGCTGATGAGGAAAATGAAGTTCAGAACAATGAAGTGACAGAGCTAGAAGGTTCAGAGCAGGGATTTAAATCCAGGTCTGTTTGATTCAAAAGCTTGTGCTCTTTATTACTGCATAATATCAAGGTGCCTACCTACCTACTTACCTACCCCTCTACCCACCTAGGTAATTATTCAAAAATATTCAAAAATGTCAATCGGATGTCCACGTGGATCTGCACAATATGAATGTCCTATGATAATGAACAAGACAGACATGCTAGGACCTGACTGTCCTAACTGAGCCTAGAGACATTTAGCACTGTTAGACAGAGGAAACCATGGGCATGTTTTATCTGGTCTGGGAGGTGAAGGAAGTGACATTTAAGCAAAGGCTTGAAGGATGAATGGGAACCAATCAAATAATGATTACAGAGAAGGAGTGTTCTAGATAGACCATAGCATATTTTTAAGGCACAGGGGGACAAAACCTAAGGGAAGAATTGAAGAAGCCAGTGTGGCTGAAGCAGAGAGAATGAGGGACTGAGTGCTGAACTTTGATGATAGAGAGGCCAGATTCTGGAAGACGTTTTTTTAATAGTTTTTTTTTAAAGATTTATTTATTTATGCGTACAAGCTAGGGTACAGGCCAGAGGCATGGGGCAGCGAGAAGTTTCACCAGAGACAGAGCGGGTAGCAGAACAGGAAGATAGACTGAAGTACACTGCTGAGGGGAGCAGTGGGCAAGGCAGGAGAGGTCTGCCGTGCCATGTGGGAATCTCCCTGGCTAGGTGTCGAACTTGCGTCACCGCTGCCGCCAGCTCCACAGCGCAGTGCTTAACCACTGCACCACCGGGGAGGCCCAAGACTTTTTAACTGTTAGTGATTTTGGTTATTTTTTTTTAACACAGTGAAAAGTCATTGAAGAGTTTATGAGTAGAGAAGTGACACAGCAGACTTGAATTTTAAAAAGATCACCCTAACTGCCAAATAGAGAATAGTCTAAAGGGGCAAGAGCAGATGCAGGAAGGCTGTTCAGAAGGGCAACTCATTAGCTCAGGGGAGAGAGGATGGCAACTTGCTCTAGTGCAATGATGGTGGAGATGAAGCAGATGGACTTAGCATGAGGGCTGAAGGACAGAAAGGAGTCAAGGATGGCTTTGAAGTTTCTGGCTTCAGCAACTGGTTGGGGGTAGACTGTTTACTGACTTGTATAATAGGAGGAGGAGCAGCAGGCTGGAAAAGAAAGAAAATGAGGGCTTCCCTGGTGGCGCAGCGATTAAGCGCTGCGCTGTGGAGCTGTCGCAGCTGCGACGTGAGTTTGACGCCCGGCCAGGGAGAATCCCACATGGCGCGGCAGACCTCTCCTGCCTTGCCCGCTGCTCCCCTCAGCAGTGTATTTCTGATCTGCCTGTTCTGCTACCCGCTCTGTCTCTGGTGAACCCTCTCGCCGCCGCACGCCTCTGGCCTGTACCCCAGCTTGTATGTATAAATAAAAAATAAAAAAAAAGAAAGAAAATGAGTGCAGTTTTGGACATACTTAGTTTGAGGAGTTGTTAAGACATCCATATGAAAATGCTGAGATGGAACTGTGTGTGACCCAGAGCTAGAATTATAGATTCAGAGTCAGTGACATACGGATAAGAAATCAAGTTCATTACTCAATCCTCTGTGCCTAGAACAATGTCTGCCATATGGGAAATATTCAATAAATATTTACTGAATGAATGAGTGAAGTTAAGAGTAGGTGAGACCACCTAGGGAGACAGTAAGAGACTAGAGGTGAACCCTGAGTAACTCCAACAGGTGAAGGAAGCTGGAGTCGTCAGAGGCTAGGAAAGGACAGCCAAGTACAGGTTGAAAACAAGTGTGATGTCACTGAAGCCAAGGAGAGAAGAGTTTCAAGGGGGGAAGAGTGTCATGGGTAAGGTCCTATACTGCTGAGAGGTCAAGACATAAGGCATAAAAAGTGTCCCATCCACTTATCATATCCATGGTCCCACCAACTACCCCCACTTCATTCACCCATCATTCACCCAAACCACCTAAGTTCTCATCCCTTCTCCCTCTCACTCATCCCCTTCTTCCTTCTCGTCTCTCCAGAAAACTGTGATAGGCATCTCTCCTGAGCGTGGCACAGGAAGAGTTAACAGGCTGACAGACGGCATTTTTTACCTTCAGTCAATATGAACAAGGCCCCAAGACTATGATTCCAAACATCTGGATTTCATCAATATGTGATCTGTCATCGTATATTGGCATTCCCCAGTCCTCGCGCCAGAGCAATGCGGCTGGTTTTATTAATACGTCAAATACATTATCCGTGTAATACACTTGTCTGGCTGGGGCCTCCCGCTGGGGCGGGGCGGCGGATTTGAATGTATGATGAATCAGTTTGCATTACATGTTCGTAAGTCATCATTTGTCAGGATTAATAGGCATCCCTGGTTGAGGAGGTGGGGGTGGGCAGGCAGAGGAGAAACATGTATTTAGCTGTGGCCCATACTTATCTGCCAGTGTGCAGGGATGCCCCGAAACAGCTGTGCACCCTCCCGCCCAGACCTCAGGGCAGTGGTGGCGCTCAAGGGGGAGAGGTGATATTTTTAGCAGTTCCAGAGTTTCTTGGAACCAAGTAGTCCTATTTGTCTCTGCTTTGGGCTTGCCAGACAACCAAAAAGGCTATGGCAAGGCCGTTTGTACAAGCTGACGACTCCTGCTCACCCTTTAGCACTCAGAATTTCTTCAGGGAGCCTTCCCTGATTCCCCTAGACTGCACTAGATACTTCCTCTGGGTTCCCACAGCTTCTCGTGCTGCCTCAAGTAACAACGTGAAAATTTCCTATTGTGGGTATATCACCCCCTTTAGGGTATAAATTTCTTGAGAGTAAGAATCTAGCAGAAGGTAGAACCCCAAAAAAGCAAATAGTAATAGAAAGAATTAATAAATATTCCTTAATGAATGAATGATCACTGACCCCACTAAAACCCCCAAATACACAGACATCAGTTGTTGTTTTTTTCTGATTCTTTTTCCACATCTCGAGCCTGGTCTGGTCTGGTCATTTATCCCACTACACATGCTTTCCTTTACTTGTTCCTCTTACTTCCATAAGACTTGTGCAGACCACTGCACATAGCACCAGCTTCCTTACAGTGACATCTTATTCAGGTAGAACATGTGGTGACACATCCATGCTCACATGCCCTTGTCACCTTCCTGGCTCTCTCCGCTTTGCTAGTTGCAGCTCAGATTGACACTGCTGTCCAGTCCACATGGCCGCCTCCAGCTCTAGATCCTTGTGAAGCCAGTGCCTGGCTGTTGCCCTGGTTGGAGGAGAAAGTCTTGAATGGGAACAGCTCCCTGTCGGGGAGTATGCAGGCCCAACAGGAGGCTGCGCTTGGAAGAGTGGGGACCAGCAGTCTCAAGGTGCCATCCTGTCCAAGGTCTACTGCTCTGTGACCAAGTCAAGTGGCCTGTAACACCCAGAAGCTTCCCCAGCCTCTCTGGAGAGGATGCAGAGCCTGGACTCAGTAAAATAAGGGCCTCATGGGTGTATGAAGCAGGCCAGATAGGACCAGCAAACAAACTCAGGCTCCAGTCAGCCCACTGAGGTCAAATGCAAGCTCTGCCCCTCAGCTGCAGGGTGACTGGAAAAGTGCTTCCCGCGTGAGCCTCAGGAATCAGCATCTGCCACACAGGGCTGGTGGGGGTCACCAAGATGACACGCTAAAGGTCCCATTCAGGTCCAGGGGACCATTCCTGCTACCATACAGCCTGAGACATTAGGTCCTCCCAGGGGACCCAGGTTCGAGTCTGCCAATTCTCCTTCCCTCAAGGGACAGCCAGTCCTGCAGTCCTCATCGTCCCTACAGTGATGGATGCTACTCACTGCCTCGAGAGTAGAGGGGGCCTGGACTGAGCCAGACACGGCTCCTGGGTGGCCAGTGGCAAACATCTGTAAGACAACCTGGGGAGTTCAGCCTGCAGACAGGTTGAGGCTCAGACTTGGCCTGGAGCTGGAGCCTAGGACTCTGGGCGAGCGTACAATCAAGCTCACTGAGTTTTCAGCATGGATCCTGAATCCCCGGTCCCAAGAGCCTTTGCTCCAGCCCAGAGCACCTGACAACCTGTTAAGAAGCTTCAGGGGTCACCACTTTTTCACGCAGCTGATCTTGGCTGTCCTGAACACCACAGCAGCCCTCTTCTCTTCTGGAGCCATAGCTCCATTCCCCTCCTCCCTTAGCTAATAGCTTCCAGACAGTGCCCTGTGCTGGGCCAGGCCGGGGGTGGGTGGGGCAGGTGAGACCTCCCAGAGTTCCCTGGGACTAAGCTTTACAAACTGCAGAAAAGGGCCCAATTTAGGAAAATATCGACACATGGATATGCACATGTATATGACATGCACATGCGTGTGTGGGCATCAGCACCCCAGGTGCTCACACAGTGTGGGATCTTTTCACATGGAAATAAATGCACCCGGGCACCTCTGCGTCTACTTGGTGTAGACTGAATTACCTGCACACTCTCCTCGGCGTGCCCACACACTTCACTCTCCCCCAGTGTCTTCCTTGCCATGGAGCCAAAATGCTGGGACTGTACTGTTTAAAGTAAATCCAAGTGTGCTTTACCCCCTGCTGTCTCTGACTATGGGCTTATAAAAATGAAGTGGGAACCTCCGCAGCTGTGGGCAATAAATCCTGAGCCGCTAAGGAGGGCAGTGTTACCTGCGAGGCTGATGGGTGGAAATTGGGGCACTGCTTACAAGTGCCTGTGGGGTTGCGTGGGCAGTGGGCCAGCTTCTTGGCCTCAGGCACATCCTACTAGCCCAGCCCTGGGCCAGGTGTCTCCCCCAGGCCTGCGGGGTCAAGAGACCCAGGGCCCTCAGGGATGAGTGAAGACCAAGAGAGCAGCAGAGAGGAATAGAGGAAGAGAAGGGCTGGGGAGAGTGAGTGAGACAGCCACGTGCTGCTAAGGCTGAGGGGAGCCCTCGCATCTGGAGATCAATTAGCATCAATTACTGACTTCATTTAATTGTCGTCCAAGATGAATTTGTCATTTTTAGCTGGGAATTAATGGGAGACCTTCACCTCTCCCTGGCAGCAGCCGCAGAGCCAACAGCGGTCACCTCATCCTCCTAGGAGTCCTGAATCCTGCTTGGGGCCGGGAGCAGGCTGGGGCAGGCAGTTGGTGGGGCTTCTGCTCTCTGGGCTAGCTCTGGCCTGCCCCAGGCCTAGCTAGCCTGGCCCACCGGAGCCCAGGGCCAAGGTGGGGGCGTGGGCCCTGCAGAGCGCAGAGCAGTCCTTTGCAGCCTCTGGCTTCAGCCAGAAATTAATTTGCTGGGCTGAGCATGTTTACCTTTTCCCAGCAAAGGCGAGACAGTAAACAGCGGACCAGCGGCTGAAATTGAATTGATAACTGCATCAACGCGCCAGATAACGCCTAAAATAATACGCCGATAAGGAAATTCGATTTGATTTGCTGCTACGCATCAGATTGGCCCCATCTGTAGCTGCCTGTAATCATTTTCAATTGCGTTGGGAAACCTTATTTGTCCTTAAATATTTCTGTCATTTTTCATTGCTGGCGACAGATCCTTGGGCAGGTGGCAGGGGTGCACTGCCTCTGTGGGCGCGGGGCGGCGGCCCGCGGAGGAGGGGTGGTGTGGACTCGCAGGGAAGGAGGCAGGGAGCAGGCAGCCGGGCGGTGACAGCTGTTCCTCCAATCAATCACGCTGTCGACAGGGAGGGACGACTGGCTGGCAGAAATTGAGTTTGCCTCACAGGGGACGATTGAGCAAATTAATAGCCCATTAGCCAAGCAGTGACCTGAGAAATGAAGGTGCAGGGGTTCCTGCTCACTCAGGCCGGCTGGGGTGGGGCAGGGCAGGGGGAGGGTCTGGGAGGGGAGGACAGGGAGGAGGACAGGGAAGAGGAGGGAGGGACATAAGGATGGGATGGGGACCACGCCTGCGGCAGGTGGGGAGAGGAGCAAAGGATGCCCGAGCAGCTGAGATGTCAAGTTTTAGGAGGTGGACTAGAGATGCTGGGGAAGGAAGGGGCCGGGGCTGGACGGTGTCTCCTCACTGGCTCCCCATCATGCCCTCTGGCACTAAGCCCCGTGCCAATAGCTCTCCATCCTTGATCCCTAGAAACTCCCTTTACTTCCTCTCGTCACGTTCCCCCAAACCAGGCATATCTCCTGGGGACCCCACTTCCTGAAGTCCTCTCCTGTGCTTGTTCCAGGTAACTCAGTTCAAGAGGTGGGTCGGCGCCTTCCTTAGTGCCACCGCGACTTCCAGACCACGGTATTTGCACCCTCTGGGCTCTGAGCTCAGGTGCCCTCCTGAATCTCCTCTCCACATTCATGAGGACGTGGTGACAGGGCTCTCTTCCCCCAAGCCTTGCCATGGCCTTGCCCCAGCACACTTGCTCCTCTCTCTGTCCTTTCGCCTGGATGCCAGGGCGCATTACTTCAACCCCCTCTTGCCAGCATCCTCAACCTCCTTACTTTCTTTGCCTTCTCCACAATCAACTATTCTGCTTTTTGTCTCAGACATACAGGCGGCTAAACACAGCTGGGGAAAATCACAAAACCACGCAGATATGTGCCAATAAAAATTCACAGTTTCCAATCTCAGTGCTACTAAGCAATCCTTTTTCATGCCCTTGGTCAGCTCTGTCTCCCCTTCCCACAGAGACAATTCAATAATATTTTACTGTCTTGACTCCCCACCCCCCGTCCTCTGTCTTACTGGGTGGCCTTCCCACTTCGGTCAGGAATTGGATGTCCTTAGGCATGGACTCCCTCAACTTCCAGACCCACACTTGCCTCCTTTCTTTCTCTTCCAGTTTCAGTGGAAGAGGTATTCATCCTCCCATTTCAGTGTAATCCCTTTTCCTGGACTTAGAATCCCGTTCCTGCCTGTGTTCCCTGAGAAGGCTGTCGCAGTCCCCCTCCCATGTGGCCTCCCCTTTCCTCCATCAGCATGTACAAGCTCGAGCCTTCCCCATTACATCAACAGCTCATCCTTCTCTTCCGCACAGCTCCTTGTAGCTAGTGCCCTGTCCTTCTCCTTCCCTTCCCTCCCAGATGCTCCAGACTCTTGCTTGCTGTCCATGTTCCTCTGTCCCCCAACCACTTTTAACACATGGTGGTCTGACTTTCATCCTCACCACCATAGCGTCAAACTGCTCTCAAGCTGATCCCTGATGGCCTGGCCACCATTTGCCAAATAGAATGGGCACACCAGCTGTATTCATTAATCTGCTAATTCAATTAACACTTATTGAGGGTCTTCCATGTTCCAGGTACTGCACCAAGATCTAAGGATACAAGAACCTTACCTCCTTAAGGAAGTTACAAAGTGAGGAAACAGGAGCAATCCTATAGTTATGCAAATAATTGTCAAGCTGCAGTTGTGCCAAGAAGAGGTGAACAGGGCCAAAGGAGCCTCTATTATGAAAATTTGTTCTGCTCAGAGGAACCCAGAAAGGCTTCCAGGAAGAAGAGACACATGCCGAGATGTGCCGGCTAACTAGGACAGATGAGGAGGAAGGGAAGTGCGAACACTGATCAATGCTTTCTCTGTGCCAAGCGCTGTTCCCGTTTATCCCCATTTTATAAATGAGGACATTCTAGAGCTTGCCCATGGCTCCCCAGTAAGTGGGGGTACTTAACTTTCAACTCAGTACAAGATCAGAGCCATGCTCTTCCTCACTCCACTCTGCTCCCCCGATTGAGCTTGAATCCTGTCATTGCCCACGGTGCCTCTGAACTCTCTTGATCTCTACTCCTGTCCTCACTTCATACCCCCGACCCTCACCCCTTTGTATCTCTGTGTACCAGATTCTTTGTGTGGGTGTCCAACAGGCTCCTCAAACTCAATGTGCCTGAAACAGGACCCACCTTCCTCAGCCTGCTCTCCACTTGCTCTGTCAGTGAGTGGCGCCACCACAGCCTTCCCTAGATAGGCAATCCAAACTTTTACTCTTTACTCAGGCCTCTATTGCCAGTAAATCATCATCTTAGCTGTCTTTACTTCTATGTACCCTCAGAAGCATCTTCTTTTCTCCATTGCCCTAATTCAGGCCCCATCATTTCCAGTCTTTACTATTAAGTCTTCTAATGCATCTCTCTCCCCTCTAATCCATTTCTATCTCCATGGCCAGAAGGATTGTCCTAAAATACAGATCAGATCTTATCACGCAACCACTTAAGACCCTTCCTCAGCTCCCAAAGCCCACAGCATAAATTTTGAACTTCTTATCATACAGCCCTTCTCCAGCTTCACACCCCCTCCAGCAAAGCTGTATGCTGTGGCTGGACAAGATCAGCTCTTCACATGTTATTCTCACTGCCAATAATGCCCATGACATCCATCTCCCCACGGGCAACTGCTGACTCCTACTTATCCTTCAAGACCACTCTCGGCAGTATTCCCTCTTGAAGTCTTCCCTGATAATTAATTGCTCTCTTGCTCATGCTATGTTTCTTATAGGTGTATGCCTTCATTATTGCTCCCATCATAGAACACTGCAACTATTTGTTTATCCGTCTGTCTCGCTTGGCAGACTCTGAATTCCTTGAGGGCAGGGGGGTTATCTGGTTTATCCAGAGACATTCAGGACCCGGCTCAGGGTCTGGCACAACAGCGAGGGTGGTGGTGACCATTGAATGAGTCAGTCACCAAGTTCATGGGAGGACTTGAAGTAACTGCAGGAGGATATGTGGAAAGAGCGAAAGATGGGGGAAGGCGGGAGAGTATGTGTGCGAGGAAGAAGTGGGAATAGGGGAAGGAAGGCAGCTGAAGTAATACTGAAAATTTCTTAAGACTTAAATGAAGCCTGATCTCATGGTCAGGGGGAGGTAAAGAGGCCCCAAGGCTCTTGAAAGGTAGACACTCAAAAGACAAGCTCCATAACTTATGGTCTAGAAAAATACCAAGTGTTCACAGACCTGGTAGGAAGAGGCGGGGCAGTGACCACGACCACAACCAGACAGTAAAATCTCAAGCCTGAAAATGTCAACATATAGACACACCCACCAGGACGGATGGAGACCTAAGTACCACAGTACGGGTCCCCAGTGTGCCCCATCACAAAGCTCTCTGAGGGCCTCTATACTGTTCACCACTCACTCAGAACCCCTGGGCTGCTCTCTCTCTGTCTCTCTCTCTCTCAGCAATTTCCCTACCCAGGAAAGCTCTAAGGGTTTCAATTACCGGCGCGTGGGATTTAGTGCCCTGGGCTTCTCTGACTGGAGGAGATTTATTTGAAGGTTTAGTGTCGTGGAGAATTCACGTCTTCACTCCCAGGAGCCCAGCTTCCGTCCTGAGCCCCTAAATCAGGAACCAAGATGGGCTATTGTCACTTACCGCATTAGCCTCGTTAGCGGACCAGGAGGGGTGATTAATAGCAATGCACACACAGCCCTATTGCGTGCTGGCCGCTCTGCTGTGTGCCTGACCTGGGAAGGGGGTGGGGAGAGGCTGAGCCAGCTCTAGGGTCACTAAGGAATTTGGGTTAGAGCCCCTGGGGTGTCAGTCTCTGCAGCCCTCCCAGATCTGGGGACACTTCAAGGATTAGCGAGCCTGGCCAGAGAGCCCAGCTGGAGGCCTCTGGAGCTTGCCTTCTGGGGGTGTGTAGGAGGTGGGGCTGGTTGTAAGGTAAGGTCCAAAGTGTACTCATGTGTGCATGACGTGTGTGTAGTGTGTGTGAGAGGGATATAGGGGGAGGTGTGGGGCTGTTTACCTCAGTCCCTAGGTGTTCTCTTAGTGCTTACTATGAGCCAAGCGAGACTGTAAGAACCCGAAATATGGCACTAAAGAAGACAAGGGCCCTGGAAAGAGGTGTGTATGTGAGAGAAAGAGTTATGAGTAAGTATGTGAGAAAGAAAACTAAGAGTGTGAGAAACGAAAAATGTGGTTGAGGGAGAGAGGCAAGTGTGAATAAGTGAGCGTGAGAGGGTGAGGCTTATGTGTGAGAGGAGGGGGGAGAAAGGCAGTTGGGAGGGAGCCACTCGAGAGATGTTTGTTTGAAATTGAATGTGTGTGCAAGAGAGAGGGGGTGTGTGATGGGGGCTGAGAGAAAGAAATGCCTGACAGGCACTGTGTGTGATGTGG